>BGPR01000967.1:178295-194771 GCA_013235015.1 Araneus ventricosus | reverse complement strand
AAATCTGAATTCATTTACATTAACACATGAACGTTTGTTAATTAAATATTTGTAGCGAATAAAAAACATATATATTTTATAAAATCTGAAAATTAACCCTTTGATGATAACTGTCACTCTCGTAGCGTCACGCGTGCGGCCGTCCTCAAAGGGTTAAACGTTGCAAATCTTATGTTATCGTTATAAAATTTATGAAATAAATCATTCGTCACAAACTAAATTATATTTGAAAAAATGCTGTGATATTTTCAATTAGATATTGATTCAGTGTTAATTTATAAACTTAACATACCGTTTTGAAGCCACATGAATGGCTCGTGATTTTGAATAGAGATCAAATGACTCGGACGTCATGATATAACTACAAAATTGACTTTTAATTCAAAATAGAAGTAAAGGATATACATTAAATTCTATAATACATAGTATCGTTTGTGATGAACAATAATTTCTTATTCTTTGCTTGTACTGACATTTAATTCAAAAATAAGTTCGGAACTCTTGTAGAATATTTTGATAGAATTATTAGTGTTATTTGTTTAAAACAATAAAAATGCGAATATTTAATTCCATGAGTAAGTAGCCCGAGTTTAAATTGTAAAATTTCAGTCACGTCTTAATCTTCAGTTTTGATCAATAAGGAGCTAATAATTATTTTAAAAATTCCAAAATATTACCACCAAAACATAAAATAAAGCTATTACAAATAGTTTCTTTTTATATTTCTAGTCTATAAGTAGTAGAATATATACCCAATACAAACATAGAAATACCCAACACAAACATAGAAATTTTCTAATACCTAAAACTGTAGAATTTTTCAAATATGTATCTATTTTTGTAAAATCTGTATCTAATTGTTTAATCGTAAATATGTAAAAATAAATTTGCAAAGATTTTTCTTATTTATCACAATGATTGGCATGTCTGGTATAAACATGCGTATCGTTTTTAATAAAATATTTCATAAATTATCGGGTTGCATTTTAATGAGCAAAACTACATGATATAATCCATAAAGAATCATTTTGTTTCCGAAACTCTATGGTTTACGTCTATGTTAGTGTCATCTATCTCCTCCACAAGTATTGCATTTTCTTTGCTTGCTTTTTTTCCCGATCGCAAATAATTCTAGTGTTCTTTCGAAACCTCTGGCTCAATCCATGATCATTCGCGATTAGTAACAAAATGAGTAAGATGGCTTTTAAACAAAATTAATTCACTTCAACTTCTGATAGATTTCATTTCATAAGGACCGCGGTGGCCTTGTGGTAAGGTCTCGGCTTTGAGGCCGGAAGGCTCCAGGCTCGAAACCCGATTCCACCGAAGATCCGCCGCGTTTGGGGCCTGTTGCACGCTAAACCATACGTAGTGGCCAAACGCCCTCCCGTTGGTGTGGTGCGGAAGTTTGGAGAGAGGGATGCCAGCCTAAAATTACGAGGTCCGTCCCAAAAAAGCCCTCGTGTTGCTTCAAAACGGGACGTTAATATAACTAAAACAAAAACTTTATTTCACAAATTTCCCTCCCGACAATAATTGATTCAACGCAAGCATCTCCAATCTCGATTCATTGCTAATGACAGTTTTTAAGCTAATATTCATGTCTCCATTTTATATTCCCCGGCAATCATTAATTAAGACACGGCAATAATTTATGTGCGCAGAGATATTATCTCTTTTATTCTTCTATACTTATAAAAGGCAATGTTTGTGTGTGTGTGTGCGTGTGTGTGTGTTTGTCTGCGATGTCCAGACGAATCTATCGCACTTACAGCCATGAAATTTGGCACACAGGTAGTCGTAATGGTGACTGAATGCACCTCGAAGCCGAAATTTTAAATTTTAATCTAGAATTTTTTTTATTTAATGTTTTGTGTTGTTTTGGTTGATTTTTCGCACTAATTTCTCAATAGAATAGTTACGAATAAGTTTACGATAAAAATATATACACCATCGGAAAGAGCACGCGATTTCCGTTCTAATGAAGTTAGTTTTGAATTTCTAACGTAATTTACTGAATTTTGAGAATTTTTTTAAAAATTGTCACTTTCTCCTTATATTTTTAACTGTCAATGTTTTTTCCATCGCATCCAACGTTCTAATAAACCTATGATTTTCAGTTTTTTTATGGTAACAACAGAGGTATTTATCTCTCATTTAAAACAAGAACGGTTAAAATATCTTTGTCCGTTCGTTCTTAATAATTTTTTTTCTTAAAGGGTTAAAAAAATTCTTTTCGAATGAAGTTCTTTCTCCGGAACGGTGAGTTTCTCCCTGGCTACGGCTAGCGCCATCTGTTGGAATTATTCTCTCCTCAATTTTTAGCATGTTTTGCTAGGAATAATTTGAAATCATTTCGTTGGACGCAAGGGTTTAGTCGTAAATTAAGCAGTGCTGGAAGATTCTGACATGGGTGATAAGTTGGCTTTGCTGAATTATGAGAGAATTTTTTTCGTGATGAGCTAAAAGAGTTTCTTTACCATCTGCGTAAAATGTGCCATAGCTTTTCACGCAAGCTCCAGGGGGGTGACGAAGGGGGTACTGTCGTGACCTTGAAACGTCACGGTATTGTGGTTTGAGACTGTATTACATCAGCATAACTTAGATACACCATTGCTGTATATTAAAGATTTTCACGTTGCAATTTTTTTTTTATTATTGTTTTGGAATAACGTACTCTGTACTGTAGGGCGAAAAAAATAAGCAGGAAAATCAAATAATGTGTATCTTTTGTTTTGATTTTGTTTTCAAAACTTTTTCATGTCATTGTGGGCGGTTCTTTTTTTTTCATTTTGTTAAAGTCCTGATTCCACGGGCAACGCCGTGCGCGTACTGCTAGTCCTAAATAAAACAAATGACGAATAGGTAGGCTGCAATTAATAAGTAAGTTCAGTGGCATACTTTAGGCTTAATTTACTGCATAGCATTTTCTCCATCTCAAAGATTTTAATGTTCAGAAATAGGGGAAAATCTCTGTTCGTAAAGCTACTTTTTTTCTCCGTTTTTTAATGCTGGCCATTTATTTACCTCAAAATAAAATGTCTATTAAAAATTTAGAAGAAGTACGGTTTTTATGGCTGTTCTATTTAAATATTTGAAATATTTTTATTTGGTGTACGATGGTTGTCTTAAGGAAGTATTATCTATATAAAGATGATGTGAATTAATTTAGAATTCTACCATTTAAAAGTTTAGACATAAAGGCTTTGATGCCTAGAAATTTTACTGTTAACAATTAAAGAGACTTACAAAGATTTTTTAAAAAATTGAAGTTTAATGTGCAATATTTCTGTGCAGAAATCAATTCCGTTATTTATATTTCAAGGGTTACTTCACAAAATAAATTACAAAAAAGGGCTCCGAGGTGCACATTCCCACACTCCAAAGTATTTTTGTGTCAGATTTCTTAGCTCTAAGTCCAGTGGTCTGCCCTGTAGAGCGCCAACGCACACACATTCTCTTTTATTATTAGTAGAGATTGGCCCATCGACTTTAATCTAAAAATATAATATAATTAGTTACATTAGTTTTCCAAATGAATTGTAAACAGTTTATATCCCCTACGGATGTTTTTATTAAATTTATTGAAAACATTTCAAACTTGTTGCGTCAAAGTATTTGAATAAATACTGAACAACAATACCATATTTTCTCCAAATTCTTTGAATTGAGTTTATAGAAAAATAACAAAGAATTTAAATGAACTCCCTTTGGTTTGCAGTATTTATTCGCATTCAACATTTTTTCCTACGGATTTTCTTGATTGATGTATTTCTGCAGAAAAATTTTTTTGAAAGAAAATAAAGCTCTAAAAGATTAATTTAATTTAATCTATAAGATTAAAAAATGTTTTATTTTGCAATATGAAGGTTTCGAAATGCTTTGAGGGTGAATACTTTTCTCATATTTTGAAATTTCCATTCGCTAAATAATATTTGCTGAACTTTTTTACAACATTGCATTTCCCTGAAAAATAATAAGATTTCAGAGTTTTAAAATTGTTTCGAAATTTTCTTAGAAGAAAGAGTTCGCAAGTTCCTTTGACTTTTATCCTTACAAATCTCTAGAGAGATAAACGTCTTTCAAACCTATTCCTCGGGACATTTTTAAAGCTTCCGTACTCTAAGCATGTTTTTTCGGGAATTTTGAAAGAGAATCAGTTTAAATATATGTTTGTATCTTTCATAAAATGTTGTTTGCCTTAAATTTTAGATGAATTTTGTGCATTTTGTATGATTTCATACCTTTGGTATTTTGTAAATTATTTTACTTTTTCCAGAGAAGGTTGTTATTTCCATTTCAAACATACTGAAAAATACAGAAATGTAAAAATCAGATATAATTTCAAATAATTCAGGATATTAATTTGATACAAATAGTTTTAAACAAATTATTAAAAATCATCGCTACAGCATTTCATATAGTTACTTAGAATTTTGGTTTTGCGTTTGAAAATTCCAGCTGTTTTTAAATAAATGATGTTGTCACTTTTCTCTCTTGTATGGATGCGATAAATTATTTTCAAGGTAACCCTACAAATAATTATTTGCTTTGGATTCATACTGTTACGAAGTTATAAATTTGCTTTCCTGACATGTTAATCTTATGACAAGAAAAGAGAGCTTTATAGAAGTTTTACTGGGAGCAAAGCCAATGATATCTGGCCTTGGCGACTGTGTGTGTGTGTGTGTGTGTGTGTTTATAGTTGACGTTTGTCCCTAAGAACTGTCAAGCCCTGAGGATCGTCAGTGCAATTTTTTAAAACGATGACCATTTCCTTTAGGGACTAACAATGAATTTTTTTATTTAGGCAGAATATCCTGAGGGTAGGCAGAAAATTTTCTTATTTTCTTTATTGTTGACGTTTGTCCTTAAGAACTGCTAGTGAATTTAAATCCATCCAACATGAAGATAATGGAAATAACTCACTAAAGGCATAACTTCTATCTTCTTTTAACGTTTCTGTATTTTTCAAAACAAATATTTGAGAAAATGAAGCTTTTGAAGAAAATCAATTTCGAAGACAACTCAGGGGTAACAGACTAAAATTCTGTCTTCTTAGTGGTGTTATCTTTACCTTTTTTTTATTTATTTTGATTTTCTCATGGAGGTTAACTTGCAGTCTTTCTTACTTTATCTTTCGCTTATGTTTGGTATAATTATGAACTGAATTTGTTCTTTTATCACAATGGAGATGCAGAACAAAATCTTCACAGCAGTAAATGAAGTATCGTCTATTTAAGCTGTAACACAGGTTCTCTTCTGATACCCATCACTTCCTTAATGGAAACACAATAAAAGAATCTCCCTGGTATCAATTTTATTTTCAACCTCCAGATTTTTAAATAAAAATTATTTTCTTATTTTTAGTAAACCTAATAGAAGTGAGTTCTAAATAACTTTTTATTTTTAATATTTTCTATTTTTTAGTCTTTAATATATTACATAAATCATTATTATAAATATTATCCAATCTTAATAATTCTCGTCTCAAATTCACTACCAAATAACGGAATCGGTATTTTCTTCGGTAATACACATCTGCACAGAACTTTAGCAAATCAGAAAACAAGCGAAAAAACAATAGCAAAATTCCGCCTTTACAAAAATAAATTCTCAAACATTAACAAATACTTATATAAAAGTGTCTAAAAATATTCATCAGTGCATCAATCAGATAGTCTAAAATGTAACATAAAGTAATTATCAGTATCTTAAAGTCAAGAGCCAACTTTCTCTGCCATTGTTTAACATTCTTCATCTTCCAGTCATTTTTACCTCTTTTTAATAAATTTTGAAGTTCTGAAAACCAATATTAAAATACCACTTCTGTAATGATACACCTTTACCTTCCCGCAGCGAAATTACACTCGGAGCTCTAATAAGAATTATTAGAAGAAAGAGATTCATAGATTAGAAATAATTTTTGATATATGTTTGATTTTTATTGTACCGCTTTATTTATTTTTGTAGCACCTAAATCCTTCTTATTTTGGTTACTATAGTCTATTTCAAGGCTGTTGTTTTTTTCTTTGTCCAAAACGGGCGAACCACACAGAACGAGAAGTATTGGTTCACGGCAATCAGACTTTCAAAAACATTACATTTTTCGAAGTGGAAGACAATACATTTTTGGGTCTATAGAAATAACTACTGGGTGCTCTCCAATACGGTTAATCCTGAATACACCGATCTAGCTATATGGCAAAATTTTCTACCTCCTGTATGGGCGAAACAAATCAATCTTCCCCTCATTCCATGCAAAACCGGCTGGTCCTACTTGAAATGGGGACACACATCATTAAGGTGGAAGAGTACCCCGCAGAATTTCTCCCTGTCAACTTGGTCCACTCGGTTCATCCATAAGACAGAATCCATTGATCATCTCTACTGTCAAATATCGGAAGAAATCAGTCTCACAATCTTTTCCGTTTTTTCCCCCGGAACTCTTGACACTTTACGGGGAAAAACTGGAGTTATTCGTCACTGTATAGTTTACTTCTTGGTGCCATATTTCTTCTTTGACTTTACATGAAGGAAATCTCTCATCGTATAGAAGTGGGAACTTTCACTCTCTTCTTTTCATTTCTTTTCTCAAATGGAACGTATTTCTTTGGGAGTGAAAGGGGAATGATTGGTTTGGAAATAAAGAGAAAGGCTGCGTTTGATGTGAAATCTTGGGTGAATGTTTTGGTTGCGATATTTCCTTTTAAGTACTGAATTTATTCATGATCTTATTTTTTAAATTTATTTACTTAAATTTCTTTATATGAACACATCCTGTGTCAATGATAATTAAGACAACGTATGTGTTTCCCACGTATCAAAATTTGATTTTAAATTATGCTGTATATCTATGGCGATCATCATTAGGCTTAATGTTGGGTTCCATAGAAATAATCACTTGATAACTTTAACTAACTATTATATTATGCTGAATTACGATTGCATTCTTAAGAAGCATTATTTACAATTAAAGATATGTGCAATTGCAGCAGTTCCTCATTAAATAGGCTTTTGGATGGCCCGTCGTCGTCTTTAGTCCTTGCGGAAAAAAGTCAACGTACTGCGTTCCATCTCGTTTTCTATTCTCGGTAGCTTGATGCTCTGACGTCACTGGCGATGGCAGCGCCATCTATAGGCAATGAACCAAGCCCACAATTCATAGTCCATTGGTGGAAGAGAGCCCTATCCAGAAAACTCTCAAGACGAAATATAGATAATTTAATCACATTCCTAGCGACTAACGAAGACCTAATTAAAAGTCAAAATACAAAACCGTCACATACTCCAGCCTAGAAATAGATATTTCCAAAGATTCACCTCCTAGAACCAGAAGTTCGATGAATACCAAGTTGAGCAGCAGAGCACACTAGCTTGAAAACAGCAACCAGCCACAACCAATTCTTCCGTATTTCATTCGAAAAATTCACCCTTCACATCACTTCCACCCTGGAGTAACAAGTCCAGCGATCCCTCAGTATAAATAACAATACAGAACAAAAAAACAGCCCCACAATTTTTAGGATGGTTGCGACAATTTTCATCAATATAACCGGTGGTAATACGTTATTCAATTCTTCTTTTTCGTGACATCGAACAGCACTATCAGCCCCGAATCATGGAGCTGCAACTGTATGGAAAAAAAATGTAACTAAAGGAAACATTCAACCCTTTCACTGCACTGAAATATGATAACTCCTCTTGTAAATATTTTATATTATACTCAGATTGTAATCCTCTATGTATTTTTCATTATATTCTTCTTTGTTTATGCATAGTTATGTTCCCTTTTATGTGTTTTTGTATCTCATGATGTAATTTTTTTTGCTTTTCAATAAAGTTTCACACATATTCATCCGATCGACAGAAAGCCGTTTAGGCTCCGAGTCCGGGGGTATGCTGTGGTGTTATGGTAGCCCACATATCTTACTATTGCCTTGCATCATACGAAGGCTTTCGTACCCAATTCATTTAAATATAAGTCCCTTGTTCATACATTCCTACAACCGTAACCTTTCATCCTAAAAGGATGAAACCCAGTGAATGATTTAATAAAGACATGGGGAAAACATTCAGCTAATAACAAAATTATCTAAATATGACCAATAGAGGGCGTATTAAAATGAAAACCCGTAGTACACAAGCAATTTTTTATTCTATATGATATAGTAGCTTTTATAAAACCTACAGAAATTCACGGAGAGCTTGTTGCGGGAACTAGAGCTGGTCTGAATCTCTCTTTCCATCTCTACTTGAATAGCAATCCCCCGACCACCACTGCAGAAACGATTTTCTTCCACTTCCATGTTGAATATGCAACCATTGATTCTTCAAATTCAATTATCATTTTTCGGTGTTCGTCGTCCCTTTAAAATTCGAAATTTTCATACAGAAACTGGTGAGGAATAAAATTTTTTGATAAAAACAATTTAATTAACAAAATGCGATATCGTAAACCCAAGAATGGCGAGTGCACTGAGAACAAGTTCGCCACAAATGCTTGTAGATATATACAGCTACTGTATCGTGTCGAAAAATATGTTCTTTGTATAGTATGGTTATTAACGGCAATACGCCTCTAGTATGCATACTTTGAACTTTTTTTAATTCGGTGAACGTTTTGCTGGTCCCTTTATTAAGTCATCTACAAGGTTTAACACTTTTTTGATGAATGTAAGGTTGTAGTCAACTCTAAATAGAGAAACTTCAATTGTAGACACTCTACATACACTGATTTTAGAAGTCAAAGTAAATGTGCATTTTTGTTATGCCAATATAAAACTGCTTCAGATATTTTAAATATATCTAGGAAAGGAAACTAAAGAATAATCAAATTAAAGAAGATTATTTTAAACTTTAAAACACTAGAGAAATTCAAAATAATCATTCAGTGTTTGTTTTTTGCTATCAGAATTCGAGCATAAATAAATTACTACTAAAATACAGTCCACGATGTCTTAATGATTCCTGGAGAGTAAAAGAAATAGGTGCAATGTCCTTTTAATGGCATTCTCTAAGTGAGTTTAAAAAAATCATTATATCGAATGCAGAAATTTTATTAACATTCTGCAGAAACGTGAAATGTAGTAGCATTATTTTTAAAAAATTCGTTATGCTGAAATAAATGTCGTAAACATTAAGTTCCGGCCATAAAAATATTCTAAGATTACAGAGAAGATTTTTCTTCTTTCTAAGAAATGAATGTACTTAATAAGCTCCGTTGTAAAAGAATTACGAAGAATGCATGAGCAAACACAATCGCCGTAAAATAAAAATATAAATTGATTCTTTTTTTCACATTCATTACCAATTCACTGTAAAATTTCAAAATTTTGCGTTTACTTTCGCTACATTCATTTAATGGTTATTTACAGATTATGAAAAAAAAGTCCTTCGTGATAGCTTTTAAGAATCAGATTTCTAACTAACAAATTAATTTCTGTTTCCTTACGATTATAATAACTTTTATTTCTTTGTTCTAAAACTATGAAAAGGCTTTTTTAAAGAAAATATTTGTGTTTTATGTACTAAAGTAATTCACTTCACAGGTCACATTCGAATTCGAAATACTAGTCATTTAACTTTGCAATTCGAAACACTTATAATAACAGCCAAATAATTTAGATTTATATCATATGCAGTTTTGAAAAAGCAAGCAAAGAATAAATACCATCTGCTGCTCACAAACAAAACGGGAAAAAGAATTAAACATAAAAAGAACTCTTTTCAAACTGTATTGAGAAAAAGAAGAAAGCAGCTTTTATTTAGAATAAAATTGTGCAATTACATCTCTGGAATTGGCTGCTAGAGGTGAGAAGAAAGCTAAATGAATCCTGTTTCTCTCTATAGTTCCGATTTCAGACGAAACTACAGGAAGAATCCCATCTCGAGAAAAATAAAATGGCTAAGTGTTGCGTAAATGTAGCGAATTTCTTTAGCTTAATGAGTCCCAGGACTTTTGGGACAAGCTGAGATAATGCAAGCGTTGTTAGATGTTTTCTGCGAGCTCAACCTCATCTAATCCACTAAATATACTTCCTTTATTTTCCTTATTTGCTATGATAAAATAGTACGCTTTATGGAAGTCCATTTTCTGTTAACAGTCATCCGTGCTTGAAGGACTTGTTTACATTGTCATCATAGATTCAGTTAGTTCATGGAATAAATGTATCATAAACCAAAGTAAACAAGTAATTAATTCACAAAACTCGCATTCTGGGCCATTAAATCCGTCCTGGGCGTTATTAAAAATACACTAATTCTCCAGATGAAAACTGCTTCATTAATGAAGATTTATAACGAGTTTTGACAGCGGAACGAAATTCCCATTAGACAGGTCTTGTTTATCTAGATTCTTACAAGACCATGGTTGCATATAAACATCAAAAGAATCATGTAAACTTTCAGTTAATTAGTTTATTTTCAAACAATATGTCTTAAATAATAATAACCCGTTTGATAATGTCTGCGATAACGTAAATGCTTTTGCAAGTGTAGGAAACAAAAATTAATTAATTAAATTAATAAATTCCTCTCCCTTTCAACAAAGAGCTACTGACACGTAACAAATATCCTTTCATCATCTAATGCATCGAATACCCCCATTGAGTTTGTAAAGCGATTAATTTAATAGCCTTGCGATAAAATTTCACACGTTTCCCAATGTTTGTCGTATTTCAAATAGATTCACGTGGTTTTTCCCCTTTGAGACTGAAAAAAATAAAATTATAAGCTATTCCTTTACATATATTAATATATACATTTAAAATAATTAGAAAAACCAGAGGACCAGTACCCCAGACCCAACCACAGGTTCGATTTCGAAAATTTTTGTTCTATATGGAAGCTTATAACGTCTAGATATGTCATCAATGATCGCCTGCCTACCATCACACACCATTTTTGAGAAAAATCGATAAACTACATCTCCACTGCACATTTTCTATGAGGAAAAACTTTCAAACAGTCCCCGAGCCCCAACCATCGGACCGATTTCATCAATTTTTATTTCATGTGAAAGCTTATGACCCGTAGATACGTCAGCAATGTTCGCCTATCCTCCCCACATCATCCTCTATCTTTCGAGACAAATCGAAAAGAACTACTTCACTGTACATTCTCTATAGGGAAAAAACATGGGCAGAGTCCGCCACCCTCAACTACAGGACCGATTACGGCAATTCTTATTTCACATGAAGGTTTTTGATCCCTAGATATACCATCAATGGTTCCCTGCCCCTCCATCGACCTCCATTTTTCGAGATATATCTCAAAATAATACTTTGGCAAAGTATCTCAGCCTCTACAACCGCCAATTCGCCGATTTATATCGCCAAGTTGCAAACATAGCCATACAGGTTATTAGTATAATAGGAGAACAGCTGGTCACCGAAAGCGGCTGGTATTGATTTTAAAGAATTTTTTTAAATAAAGCAATGGGTATTTTATATCGCTACTAACAAAAATCAAAGTATAAATTTGTCCGTACATATAGTTGTCTTCGTACAGTTATCCACCTGTGGTAATAATTTTCAATGATTTAAATATATTTTCAAATAAAAGACAGACTATAAAATACGATACGCATATATATTATTTAAAAATCCTGATGAAATGTAATTTTAATCATGGTAACTTTATGGCGGAGTTTGGGTAACGGAACACCGTGAATTCAAAGTAAGAACTTCTCCGAAATCCAGGGTATGTGTTGACCTCTGCGCTTTAAATTTGGTGCCGTGATTCAAATGGCATTATGCTGTCAGAATCGTGAGCTTCAGCCTCCATACCAAAATGGAAAACTCATCTCATAAATCAAATAATTAAATACTCTGATGTACTACTATTTTCTGTTCTGCCACTATAGTTCTTATACCAATGGTAAATTCTCATTTATTTTTAGAACAGCGCAAAAGGATAGAATCTGGAAGTTAAATACAGTAAAATTCCGGTTACCTGAACACGGGTTAACCGAAACTCGGGTTAGCCGAAACCCGGGTTATCCGAAATGCTTCTGAAATCGCAAATCCAAAAAACACATACTGTATTTAGATTTGCGATTTCAAAAGCAGTACAATACAGTACCTGTGCAGTACAGCTGTACTGATTATTCCTGTGCAGCACAGTACTGCACTGCACAGGAATAATCTCTTAGGCGAAAGCGCATTGGGCTGGCTAGCGGAGAGGTGAACGCCCGACCTAAAAGTGTAATTTTAACTTCAATAAAGAACATAAGAGTAGCCTACAAAGAGAGTTTTGAATTCGTTTTACACTCAAAACATTTCAGAATTATATACAAAATAGTAGTACATGTTCATGGCTTAACCGAAAAGATCACTATCCGAAACGGCTCCCCTCCATTAGTTCGATTAACCATGTTTGTACTGTAATATTAAATGCTTGGAATGTCAGATGTACAATGTCTATAGAAATAACGTGAAGTAGTATCTTAACGTGAAGTAGTAGTATACCAGCGCAGCCGAATACCTGTAGATGGCGCTGCAATCGCCAGTGACGTCAGAGGATGAAGCTGCCGAGAACAGTAAGAGACGACGAGGCGGAACGACGCGGTACGAGACGCATAAACGACGTTGGGTTTTTTCCCTGACAAAGACAAAAGACAACGATGTTCCATCCTTATCATATGACGAACTATAACTGTTTCAGTTGTACATAACTATAAATATTGCTCAGTATAATAATGTAAACTTAATCTTGATAATATAACCATTTAGATTGATGAACTGTGTATTATTATTATGGAACACAACACTAAGCCTACCTGATGACCGCCTACAGATATACATTGTCTATAGAAATAACGTGAAGTAGTATCTTCCAGAAAGTTTCTTTTTTGAAACCTATTACACAGCAAAAATTGTTTTGTCTGCGGTTTTTAAACACATTATTATTTAAACAACTTTAGATCCCCACGTAAGTCTATTGCTTTTCTTTTTCATTATGTTTCTAATTTACTTTTAAGATATTTTTATCTACAAAATACCTTTAGACTCTCTTTGGATTTTATATTTTTCATTTTTCCGTCGCCACGAAAAACTTTAATTTCTTCAGCTTTAGCTGAAACCCACATATGTCAAGTTCTAGCATGGGAATTCTAATTTTTTATGATGCAATTCTGGATAAAGTGCTTTGCTTGAACGTCTCTAGTTTTGCTTCTTTTGCTAAGAACTCTGTTTTTGTTGCTTCGTCGAAAACTTAGATTTCAAAATGTATTTTAAAGCTTCCAACAGAAGAAAAATATCTCATTAAATATGAATTTAAACTTTTAGTATATCTTTATATGACATTTAAAGAGATTTTCAAGAATCTAGTTTAAGTTTCTTTGCTTCAGAGATTTTTGAGTAAACCTTTCATATCCCGACGGTACTTAAAATTAACATTTTATTCACGCTTAGATCTTCGTAATGAGACCGTCTTTACTGACAGTATTCAGAAGAACTCGAAGAATTTAGCACCGATAAACAGATGGCAACTGACAGAGGAAAATATTTTTTTAATAATTAATTAAACTATTTTAATTAAAAAAAGATCTTCCTCTTTCCTGGCATTACATTACATTACACCACCTGAATCCCCGTGTTTAGAGCCATTTGTCTCTTTTCCGGTTGGTTTAGGAAGGACAAAAACATATAACAGGGACAAAAACAAATAATAATGAAAAAAGAAACATACACTGGACAAAATAAACAAACATAAGAATAACATGGAAAATAAAACAATTGTTTTGATTTTTCTTAGCAACAGAAAAATCTGTTGTTTAAATTAGCTAAATTCTTGGTGGGTTGCTGAACGGAGTAATGAAATACTTTTATTGCCCCCCCCCCCCCCTCCCCATTCATATGAGTGAAATTTCTATGTGGGATATTTTGTTTGCTATGTGAAAGGCTGCAACAGCTGTAGAGGTGTGATGACTTCCTTTGTAGCAAGAGAAGAAAGAGAAGGCATAGTATTCCTTAAAAACGGACGGTTCAAAAGGGGTTGCGACAACGGCAACAGTTGGTGATGGATTACCTCCTTAAAAGAGGTAGACACATACATCGGTTCCGCACAAATGGACCTTTCTTCGTGTTGGGACAACAGTTGGACAGACTTTTGTAATCAAGGTTATGCTACCCTGCGGGTGGTGACGCCTTGACCCAGCTGGAACTGCTGCAGTGTCATTAACTTTACGTTTCTTTATTCCTCTGGTGACATACAAATAATTACCTAGGGGTTAGCTTAACGAAGTGGGAGTATAAAAATTGTAGCTGACGGCCCAATGGAAGATAAGTAGGGGAGTGCATTTCTCTGACCTAGCCAATGAGGGATGATTTTGAAGGCGTGAATTTCTTGGCTGGAAAGAGAACTTGGAAATATAAGGCGAGAAAGTTGGGTTAAGAAAAAAAGATGGAAAATAGGAAAAAGGCGAGACGGAAGAAGAGTTTTTTAGCAACGAGGAGCCCTTTCTGGAAAGATTGGAATAGCTTGCCGATGACGCGAGAAAGAATCGACTAAGTCTTCAAGACGGTCAGCAGGTTACGGGAATAATGGAGCCCTTCACGCTTACCTTATCGGGTCCGAGGCGGTGAAAGAAGAGGTCGATAGGTCCTAAAGTGGAGGAATCGCCCAGCCCCAAGTGTTAGCTGAAATTACGACGTTCCAGGCGCAGTGTTTAGCGGTGGATCCTACAAGAGAGTCAAGGTTCTGGAGGCAGTACTGCGATCAAGAATTCCGTGTCGCCGAATCTTCACAAGTTGGCGATTCCACGTCTGTTCCCATGTCCCAGGGGGACGCTTCTAGTGGCGGTACATCAAGATAAGTTCTTCATTTATTAATTTTTCCTTTTGTCTCCTATATGGTCAAATTGTAAAAAAAAATATTTTTTTTGATGATAGAATGTTAGGCTGTGACACAGACTTTGGTGGTGGATTTATTTAGAGTGCGCTGAACTTTTATTAAGAGATGTTTTCACAAAATTAATAACCCACCCAAATTGAGTAAATGATAAATCTAGGATCGAGACTATATGTGTTTGTTTAAATATGTAGTATTTCTGTATTGCTCATTGTCGATAAGCTTGATGTTGTAAAAATTAGAAAATATTAGATTGTAAATGGTTTTAATTGAAAACTTTAAGTTTAAGGTTTTGAAACTAGTTTTAAATATTTAGGTGATCACCTAGGATCAGGAGCTTCCTTATGATAATCAGGTTAACGTAAAAATTTCTTGTCTGGTAAATTTAACTCAGAACTATATGGCCACGCTCTTGTGTTTTATTAAGATATATACAATTATATGCCAAGATTAAGCTTGTAATCAATAATTATAGTCAAGAAGTATAGTTGTGTAATTTGTTATAATCAAGAAGTGTAATAAAACTGCTTAGTATACCTTATTTTGTGTCCTGGATCATTCATGGCATTAGCTAGCTTCTCAATTGGTATTTTAAGAGTGTCTGGAATGGATCTGTGTTATTGATATGATGTTATATGCCTTGATTAGCAAATTTATAAGAAAGTAAAATTCTAGTATATTTCAGTTACTAGCCACTATACGATTTGTTTAAGTTAAAACTTTATCTTTTAACTTGTTGAAATTTAATTGCTTAAATTTAAGTAAATTTTAATAATAATTATCTACCTACACAACACAATATGGAAAAAATAAAAACATGTAGAGGAAAAAGACAAATAACAGGGACAAAAACAAATAATAATGAAAAAAGAAACCTACACTGGACAAGAAACAAATATAAGAATAACATGGAAAACAAAAAAATATGGAAAAAATAAAAATACGTAGAGGAAAAAAACAATAAACAAATAACAGGGGCAAAAAAACAATAATGAAAAAAGAAACATACACTGGACAAGAAACAAACATAAGAACAACATGGAAAACAAAACAATATGGAAAAAATAAAAATACGTAGAGAAAAAGAAAAGACTCATAAGTTACCTGAAGTGTGTGAGGATGCTGCTCAATTATTATCCTTCACAATGAGATTGTTCTCATCACATATGAAGCTCATTAGAAGTCGAAGTCGGGTTCTTGACAAGTTATTCGTGAAAATGTTTTTCAACTACTGCAATTTAAGTGGTACTTTAGGAGTTTGGAAATATCAGGAGAAGTGGCGGATTTTCGAACAGGTGTTAGAGGCGCTCGCCTCGTACGTACAGACTCTGAGTGGGCCTCAAAATCTAATCGACAGATACGTAACGCTCCGTTACGGCGCTCTAAATCTGCTGCAGCGAGAGATTCCCATCGCAATTGTCAAAGTGTCAACCGTACGCGCAGCAGAAAGTACTACATCCGGCTCGTCTCTAGTTCTGCGAAAGCAAATCAGTTGTGACAGTTTAAAGAATTTCCGCTTTGAGCCAGTGGCGGTTTTTCGTACAGGTGTTAGAGGCGCTCGCCTCGTACCTAGAGACTCTGAGGGGGCCTCAGAATCTAATCGACAGATACGTAACGCTGCTT
>BGPR01000967.1:103273-145644 GCA_013235015.1 Araneus ventricosus | reverse complement strand
TTCATATATTATAATATATGAACAAGATTCATATATTATATTATAATATATGTTCATATATTATAATATATGAACAAGATTCATATATTATATTATATATAACAATATTCACCTTATATATAACAATATAAGGTGAATATATTAATTCACCTTATATATAACAATATAAGGTGAAGGTATTATAATAATATATTATATTATTGTAATACCTTCACCTTCTATTGTTATTTCACCTTATTCATATATTATAATATATGTTCAAGAGGTGGGCCTGAGCCACCCCTTTCCACTAGGCCACCGCGACCTGTGATTGCGCTTTAGCAAGTAGTAACTCCAATGATAATCCACAACTTTCAATTGGAAGTCTGGGCCACCCCTTTCCACTAAGCCACCGATACCCCGTGATTGAGCTTTAGCAAGTATACAATGGTATGAATAGAATGTATGAATTATATAATTAGAAAATCACCCGTCATGGTATGACGGGTTCAAATTGCCTCTTCATTCGGCAGATTTTCCCATCAAATTTGACGTGTTTAAATAGATATATATGCGAAAGAAATGTTTAACATTGACTGAAAACAAATAAAATAAACACACGTTTTAGGACAGGAAATATTTTTTTATTTACATATTTCTTTATTCAAAAAAGCTCTTGGTAAACAACATTCCGTGTGAAGTATTTTTCTTTGTTTAACATTTTTATTATAATTCAATAACCATGAAATTCTCAGCTTGTCAAACGTAAGTCAAAAGTTAAAACTTCGAAGTTTTAATCAAAACAAAGCACTTCTCTGATAATCACTCTCCGATCTCACAAAACACTCTCAAGATAATCGTGGCGTCCAAACTATATCTCGCGCATGATCACTGACGAAATTTACTATTTTCTAATAGAAAACGGAAATTAATTTTACATATTTTATTAATATAATTGAAAATTTCACGGGAACTATTTATCATAGCGAGATCAATTTTATATCAATCGACAGAAAAATTATTTCGCTATTTTAGAGCTATTAAATTTGAAATTAGAACGACAATTACTCTTTTAAATTAAAAATTACTTTAAATTTAGGTTCTATAACAACAATACTGTTTAACATCTCTCAGTGCTGTGGCGCGAGTTTTATTGTTACTGACGTCAGAGCGTTACCGAGAGACATATCTGGGCTATTATATAGTAATAGGTAAGTGTATACATTAGCCTCTCTAAACAAAAAAATCGAAAATTCATGAAAATTTTAAATTTATCTTATGTGTAATATGGAACTGTTCGTCGATCTGTGCAGATACTAATCGCAATTTTTTTCGTCGTGTTTACGATTTCACGTATACGGGAGAGATTCTACTCTACTTTAATTATAGTCATATCATAATTAATTATAGTCATATTAAAGCTTCAAAATTTTACGTGGAATGTGAGGTATATTGAGTCCAAAGAACTAACAGGAAGCAGCATCCTTAAATCCTTAAAAATGATTCAAAATTTTACGTGGAATGTGAGATATACTGAGTCCAAAGAACTAACAGGAAGTAGCATCCTTCTAAAAGTTTCTTAAACCTTTTGAAATCTATCACTCAGAAGAAGCGGTTTTCTCTTGGTTTTTAACTGTGTTACGATTTAAGAAACTTCAAATCTCTTTGTAACTTAATGTTTTTTTTTCTCTTATGTTTTCATGTTACGTTTCAGCATTTTTATCAACAAAATCTCCTTTAAATCTCTTTGGATTTCATATTTTTCAATTTCCGTTTTTACGAAAAGCCACGATTCTTCAGCTTCGGTTTCAACCCACAAGCTTACAATCCTCCTACGGGAATTCATAGTTTAATTCATAATATAATTCTGGCTAAATTTCTTTGCTTGAGCGTTACTACTTTGCTTCCTTTTGGAAAAACTCGGCTTTCGTTTTTCAAAAAAAAACCTTTGATTTCAAAACGTACAGTACAAGCGTCCAACATAAGAAAAATCTCTCATTAAATATGAATTTAAATTTTCACTATATTTTTCTACGGCACTTATTCATTCAAAAAGATTTGCAAGGATCTGGTTTCAATTTCTTTGCATCAGAGATTTTGAGAAAAAATTTGCTTTATGACTCCATGTTTTGTTTTCGACTGCGACGGTGACTTCCACATGTGGATGCCATTTATAGAGCTAAATTGAGAAGTCATATTTAAAAGGAAAGATTGGATTGATTTAGTTGGTTAAAGTATGGTTTCGAAGAGTTTTTCCCTTTATTGTGGAGGGATCTGATCATTTTCATCCGTGTTCTGATGACACTTGAGCCCTCAATTTCTAAATTTCCAGATTTCATCACAGTAGAAACGAGTGAAACTTGAAAAAAGGGATCTTAAATACACAAATATATTCCCATTCGAGTAAAACAGCTGATGAATAAATTCCAACGTTTATTTATTGTTGTGATGGCCCTCCGTGGTCTAGGTTTTCCCACCAAGTCCATGAGTCAAGGACTTGCGGTAAAGAGTAAGCGTGGCAGCTTCTGTTGGTCGACGTAATATAGGAACGCCTAGGTATCATCTGAGGCAGAAATCTACTTTAGCTCCAGTATAGGGGGATAAGTTACCTTCCTGGAAGACTTTCAGAGCAACTGGCCCACATTTGTATTTTGCTTGGAGGAAAACTTCCAGCAGCCAGCCTGATCGCAGAGAACAATACATTGCTAAATCACACATCGGTCTAGCGAAGGATGTTCTGCCTGTTGTGCACGTCATTAAGCGAAACACGTGTCTCATCCACCCATATCATGTCTGCAAGGAACGCTGGGTTGAACTCTCTAAGCGATTCAGAATAAAGATTTCGACATCCCCAGATAGCCTACAGAGGGTTTGGGCTGTAAAGATAAGGACTTAATTCGTTTAGTGTTACCGTGACATCAAAGATTTGACCTCTAAGGGATTCAGTATAAAGATTTCGACACCCCTGGAGAGTAGTTCCTGCAGAGGGTTTGGCCGGTAAGGAAAAGGGCTTAACCTTCCAGCGAGCGCGCCTACGCAAATTTTTCGACATGTTGTGCATCGTATTACATATATATATCGTGTTCGACTTTTATTTATGTTGTCTGTATTTATTAGCCTAATAGTAAACAAAGATTTTATAAATAAAATTGCACTTAAATATATAAAATAACGATATAAATATGTAATATGATGCACAATTCAAGTATCTCTTGCAATCGCGCGCCCTCTGGAAGGTTAATTCGTTTAGTGTTACCGTGACATCAAAGATTTGACCTCTAAGTGATTCAGTATAAACATTTCGACATCCCTGGAGAGTAGTGCCTGCAGAGTGTTTGGCCGGTAAGGAAAAAGGCTCAATTAATTCTGGAATTTCAGAACATTTCTTTTATAGAAGCATAAGGTCTATTCGCGACTTCAAAGATTTGGAAATTGTGAACAATCAAATGCACGTTTAACGGTTTCATTTTAGCATTAACATTCTGGAGGTATCTTTCTGTACTGAATTCGATGATGCTCTAAAATTTGTAATTGACTTTTTTCACGTGCCTCATGTCGTTTTTGAGATAGAAAGTTGACTCTGAACATTTCTCTTAGGTGGGACTGTAAGTGGTCTCAACGCGTAACGCGCAGGCATTTTATTGTACCTAGACACCACTTTTATGACTATAGCTGTAGCTGTTCTAAAGTTAAGGTGGAGGAGGTCTCTTGACTTCAGAGGGCACACTCTATATATTTTCTTTAGTTATCAACTCTTAAATAATAATTTTTAAATATAGCAAGTTATGCAAAATACAAAAATTCAATGATAATTATAAGTTACATAAATATCTTTTAGTCGATCAAAATTATTTAAAAATAATTTAATCCAACAAAATGATTTTAAAATATTTCACTCGAGAAAAAATAATTTAAGTACAAGGTTGTTTTAATCTTTCCGCTAGATTAAAACGCAGTGATTATTTGCAAATAATATTCTTTTTATTTTAAATTTTAAAAACTATATATTGTTTAATTACTGTATCGCAATCAAAATACTTACCATTGTTTTCTATCGACCAACCATTGTAAGTGGTTTTTTTCACACAATTTTAAAAACATTTTTTTTTATAATTTTCATGTTGAAGAACCATCCATTAGCGATGAATTATAAAGAAGTCAGCAACAAATTAATTTAACCAACTAAATTAATAATCAGTGTCAGTAATTATTAAAGAAACTAGAAATTTACTTCTTTAATAAGTTTAATTTACCAATTAATTATTTGGCAATTATCTTTAATTTGGCTTCGAAGTGCAGCGAATATTTTTTCCCGACTAGTCAAATAATTCAAATACTAAATTTATTCTTATTTTATAATAAAAATCAAATAAAAGAATAAATTTAGTTTTATGCAACAAATTTTTCCTTTCATTCATCTACAAAAATTTAAGTCACTTAAAATTCACAAACAAACCCCCTAACACGTTTAACTATGTGTGAAAATCCTAACTTTAAAAGGACCATTTTATTTTTTGTAACAAGCATATCAAAAGAATGTATGTCAAAAATATTAATAACTTTAAAAAAATTGCAAACATCGTTAATTTACTTTATTCTTGGCATTTCTAAAGAAACCCCAAGAGAAATTTTTGAATCTAATTTTTAGTCTTAATAACCATATGATGTTTTGGCACAGCGACGATTTATGTGTGCATAATTTAATCTCTTGACAGCGTCATCAGACAGTTAATTTTAGCATATTTAGTTAATTTCTGGTGTGTTTTCTGTTGTTTCCTAAGCAGAAACGTCGGCTGAAATTTTAAAAAAAAACGAGATTTCATTGAAATTGTTCTCAAGGACTATAAGTGACTTAAAAACTCTGTCTTTATTACAAATACGAGCTTAATTAGATTCAAAAGTGTCGTGAAGTTCATAAACCAAAGAAGCTGAATGAGAATAAAGGAACTGTAGACACGAAAATTAGTTTGACGCACAAAAATTGAATTTTGCGTCTTAATTCGTCTTTCTTGGGAAAAAAGAGGATGATGGCAGTAACTTCTGAAGTAATGAAGTTATGTCCATACGAATTTTTTTTTTCCTTTCTGTGGTCGTTAAAGGTCAGAATTTATTCTAATTGTGTTGGAGGGAAAACGTTCCTTCGTATTTTACAGAAAGATCAAAACATTTTGCAGTCATATTCAGTTATCATGGGAAGTTATATTTCCCTTATTCCCGTCGTAAAAATGACAGCAAAAACTTCGGCTGAAGGCAAAGATGTATCTTCTGGATTCGAAGCAGTTCTCCGCACAGGACATTGCGGAGGGAAAATAATGAACTTTGGACAGTTACTAAGAATGGTGTAGAGATCTCTTGTACAGAAAGATATAAAGAGGCTATTAATGATTAATTAAGACATTAAATGTGTTAAACGAAAAGCGTTAACAGATGATTGCTATAAGGGGCATCATTCCTACAGAGGCCAGATGAAACACTTCAATCGATTTGGCGGTTACCTGGAAAAGTAATGTGCTGATATTCTTCTTGCATCCCATTTACATTTAATACCATTTGTTACTTTTTGATTTACTTTGTAACATTTTTTCCAACCTATGCAGATTCCTATTTTTTCCATTTGCTTAACTTTGATATTATTCAATTCTGAATGCAGGAATCAAAATATATCAATTGCTTGACTCCTTATGAAGTGTCAGTATGGGTCAGTCTCTTGCTGTACACACAATTAATTTTCTTGACGTTTATCTGGACTTGACCACTTTTTATAACACTTACCTTTGCTTTAGTCACGATCTTTTTCGAAGCTTTTTGTCATGTTCCGTCTTCCGCAATGAAACACGGAATGAAGTATTATTAATGAAGTGAAAAATAGTAGGTGTCTTTACTCAAAAACTATACGTTCTATACAGAAGAACTAGATATCAGATTATTATTGGCATTGCTGTTATTTCTTCTATTCTTTCTCAAAGGTGTAAACAGAGATCTGTGCTTCGTAGTTAAAGTCACGTTTCCTTAAAGTTTAAGAAGTTGACATTTTATCAGTTTCAAAGAAACTATGTTTTAATTTTCTTTACTTTCTATAATAACTACAGAGATTAGCATTTTAATTAAAATCAGTATTCTTCTTAGACTAAAAAATACTCCGAAAAATTTTTCTCGATCTTATTTTAATTATTTATCAATAATTTTATACATGTTTAACTAAATAATTCAGTTTATATTTGTTACAGTGATTAACAAATCTGAGCATAGTATCACAGAATTGATATCGAAACTCATTCTGGCTATGCAGCTTCAAAATTTCTGTTTGTATAATTAGATAGTGAATGTTATTTTCATGGACGATGCATTGAAAATGTAGTTCCGTTAATATAAATTCTTAATTTATTTTTCAGCAATTATCAATTTACTACTTCCACTCAAAGTACAAAACATAATTTGCTTAAATGACTCTACAAAAAAAACTGCGCGAATGCTCGTAAGTGAAAATCATTTTAAATGACATTTTAAATGCTAGTTCTTTTATGCGAATACACCAAATAAAAAAATCCCAAATTTCGAGCCAAAATTGAAAAACTCCATTGACCATCATAAACCTTCCCCAGCTTGCCCCAAGCATATTCCAAAACAATATCAATCCCACTCCAATGCGAAAAATA
This sequence comes from Araneus ventricosus, assembly GCA_013235015.1. Classification (NCBI taxonomy): domain Eukaryota; kingdom Metazoa; phylum Arthropoda; class Arachnida; order Araneae; family Araneidae; genus Araneus; species Araneus ventricosus. Next base: position 139,009 of record BGPR01000967.1, on the reverse strand, counting down.
CTTACTCTCTAACATGTTTTATAGCTATGTTACGAATCTAGTACCTAGCATAACCTCTGTACAATTCTGCCTATCTCCAAAGTCACGTCCAAGTATAAGAGATAAAGTCAGCATGATATTTCCAGCACTGGATTTCCGGTTGTTTAATACCCCATAGTCCCGGAATTATGACGTGAAAATTCTTTTAAATGACATTTTTAATGCTGGTTCTTTTATGTGAATACGCCAAATAAAAAAATCCAAAAGTTCGAGCCAAAAATTGAAAAACTACATTGACCATCATAAACCTTCCCTAGCTGGCCCCAAACAATTCGTTACTCACCACCAAACGTGCTCCAAAACAACATCAATCCCATTCCAATAGGAAAAAAATACTAACTATCTAACCTGTTTTATAGCCATATTTACGAATCTAGTACCTAACGTAACCTCTGCACAATTCTGCCTATCTCCAAAGTCACGTCCAAGTATAAGCGATAAGGTCAACATGATATTCCCGGCACTGGATTGCCGGATGTTTAACACCCCATAGTCCCGGAATTATGACGTAAGGCCCACCAAATATAGAGAAAGGATGCAGTCGAGCAAAAATCGTGATTAGAGAGGTGGTGGTGGTATTTAGAAGGGGTTACGTAATTTTGGAATGATCGTTCGTGAGATTAAGAATTCATTAACCCTTTATTTCCCGACGGTACTTAAAAGTGCTACGTTAATCATTCTTATATCTTCGCAATTTGACCATTTTTCCTGTCAATTTTCACATGAACTCGAGGAATGTAGTTCCCACAGCTCCCAGTAGAAGGTAGATGAAGACAAAAATTAATTTTTTTAATTATTAATCAAATTAATTCAATTATTTTATTTAATTAAAAAAGTTTTTTCATCTTTCCCGGTGTTATTCTGCATTAAAACGTATCTAATGATGCCAAAATAAAATTGAAAATTTGCCGATAAATTAATTTAGTAAATATAGGGTTAAAGGTTATACAGTTATTTACCTTTTACCTGAATAGCCTTTTGAAAGAGGTACCAGTTCTGCTGAATTCATTTTATTAGGTTTCAGTCAGAAGCCACATTTATTCTAAATTTTAATAATATTTGAAAAGTGAATGAAGATCGTGTAAGCCAGTGTTTTGCAGACTTTGCTGTTTTCAGGCGCATTCCGTTACATTATGTGCAACTACACATACATTAATCTGTTACTGATGTATCTCATTAAATAAATTGAAATTAATCGAGCGATCGACATGGTACTCCTTGGACCCTATAGCTGCATAACTATTCCCTCAGACGATTTGCAACATTTTGGTCAGAAACTATATTCTTTCCTTAAACTGTTCCAGCTTGTATTGCTTCACATGGTTCCCAAACTTTTTCCCCTCGCGTACCCTTTGATTAGTCTTTTTTTTTTATTTTCGCGTACCCCTTACATTCATATCCCTCCTCCAACTATCTGTCTATCGAAGGAAGTTTTCATCAATAATGTTAAGGGCCTAGGTAAGCTTAAGAGTCCAATGACTGGAATTTATAACATTTACAGGACTTGTTTTGGATTTTAGGTACTTTTTCGTTAGCCGGGCGCAAGCGAAAAATCGCCAAATAATGTAGAATTCCGCCAAATTTCTTACAACCATTCTCTTGGCGACTTGGCTCGCGTTTGGTTCACAATTGGCAACATTTGCGCCCGCCTAACGGAAAATCGTTTCGTTTTCTTGGTGACTTGGCTGTTCACAATTGGCGACATTTGCGCCTGGCTAACGGAAAATCGCTTCGCTTGGCGACTTTGCTCGCGTTTTTTTTTCCAATTGGCGACATTTGCGCCCGGCTAACGGAAAAGTACCGGATTTTACATTTTATTCCACTTTTTCAATAGTATTAATTCAACTTCAAAACAGATGAAATCAGTACTGTAATAATTCCGCATTATCTTATAAGGACAGCTAGAAATTACACTTTCTTTTGCTTTCTTTTCTTCTTATTCTGAGGGTAGGTTTAAGACTTGTACAACTTACACTTTTATTTTTTACACGAACTTGGCGAAACAAAAATTCTGTAACATTTTTAATCCCTTATGTATTCTTGTGTCCTTCATTACCGACTTTGAGTTCGCGTACAACCAATTAGTTCTTCGAGTACCCCAGGGGTACGCGTACTGCAGGTTCTGAACTTCTGCTCTAAACAGAACAGAAACTCGTTATTCTTCCGTTAGACGACATTTTCATCGAATTCAAATTTTACTCTACAGCTGCTGACTCCAATATCTTTGTGATAACTTCATTACTACCGACTATAGAGGATTAGGATAGAGACCAATTACCACTCCAACTACAGGCGATTCATTGCACGGTTCGCAGTTGTCCTAACGGTTGCTGGGAGGGGAGGGAGACTGCAGGAGAGTAAGAGTATTTGATTCCGACGACATACTTTCCACTCTATAAATATGTGTGCTCTCATACTGGCTATTCATTTGCCATATTCCTAAATCTTCATTCTAATCTCATTGTTATTTATACGGTGGATGCCCATAAAGTATAGATGTAGAGATGAGAAGGTTTCCGCAATCGTTAACGCCGACAAAAGAATTGCAGCTTCCTTTGGCGAAAATGAAAATGTTTGCGATCTAATAGATAACAAAAGGAGCTCAAAGTATTGAAATTTCTACTATCTACATAAAGAGAGTTTAGTTTAGTTTAGTTATATTAACGTCGCGTTTTTGAAGCAACGTGAGGGCTATTTTGGGACGGACCTCGTAATTTTGAACCGCGGTCAGATGACGAGGACGACACCTGAGCTGGCACCCCCTCTCCAAGCTTCCACGCCACACCAACGGGAGGACGTTTGGCCACTACGTATGATTTAGCGTGCAACAGACCCCATACATGGCGGATATTCAGTGGAATCGGGTTTCGAGCCTGGAACCCTCCGGCCCCAAAGCCGAGACCTTGCCACTAGGCCACCGCGGCCTTCTATATAAAGAGAGAAAGGGGTTACAGTTCAAATAATTGTTTTCATGACCAGAAACGCAGTAAATAAAGAAATTTGTTGCTAAAAGACTTAACTATTAAGAATCAAAGGAAAACTCAGGTACTTTTAGCTGAATTCTAACAACTTATTATATAAACATAATTGAAAAAATACCCATCATATTGCTTTAATTTTAACTTTGATTTTTTTTTCCTTAGAATAAATAAACAAATCCAGAATGGAATTTATTCGCTTGTCCTGTTTTCGCTTTTGTACGTTATACATATATTTTATAGGTTGTATATATATATATATATTATATATATATATATAAAAGAAGCAAAACATAACAGAAAAACAATAAAATATAATAAAATAACAAACTTTCATATCAAATTCGAAAAGATATGAAAAATCGAATTGAAAGTATATCCGAGTAAAGAAAAATGCTAATAGTAACAGATGGAAAAATATATATAAATATATTTATATATATAATATATTTTAGTAATTCACAATAACTTCATCTCCTTTCTCAGTTAGGTCGTATTCGAAAATTTAAAATAAATCCACCGATTCTCTGAACTCACTTTCTGAACTTTAGCTACACCGCATCTTGTTTTACAGTTACCCCTATTAAATGATAGGTATCGACAGACCGCATACACCTATGATGATAATGGATTGAGATGAATGCTCGGCCCTTGGCTGCTTTGCATACACCTAAATATTTATCATGAAAAATTAGTAAATAATAAATAATTTGACAGGTTCTCGTTGTATAAATTTTATAAGACTTTTAACAAGATCTCTGGTGAACTGGATATTTATCATATGTCTCCTACTCTTTTTAAATCAAATTGTTTTCAGATTTTAAATGCATGGCCTGATTTCTTTTTCTTTTCTTACACTTGACTATACATATTAAGATTTTTATACGTTGGTATAGTGTTTGTGTGTGACTCTTGCTTTTTTAATGTTTTTTTGATTTGGTGTTCTAAATTTTAAAAAAAAAATTGTGTGATTTTTTTTTTATTATTTTAATGTGGATGGTGTGCAACATGAACTTTTGGAGCCTCAGTGTATTTTTAGTGCTTTTGTAATTGCGTGTTTTCATTTAAACATTTATGTGCTTACATTTTTATAATTGATGAGGTTCTGAGCTTTGAACTGTTGTATTCTCTGCAGTTACTTTTTTTCTTTGTGTTTTAATTCACTTTGTGGCTTGTGTTTTTTGTATATTTTTGATCATGTACTCTGTAAATGGAGTCATCTTTGTAGTTTTCTTTCTTTGAATAAATGAATAAATAAATAATTAAATTTCTGTATTTCGGAGGAAAGGAGGTTTTTCAATAAGCAAACCTAAATTTTAAAAAATAAGAACTTCCTTCAATAACTTCCTACCTCTATTTATATTATACATGCTTTTTTTTAAGATTTATCACCTTATTTGTTTACAATATACTAAAAAATAATTGCAAATCAAAAAGCATAGCTGATGGTCAAAAAGATATGAATTTTATGCAAAGAATAAATTGTTATAAACATTTTTCATGGAAATCATCCAATATATTCCTAACTTTACAAGCGCTGATATTTCTAAGTTGACATGCGTGTACTCGAATAAATCTTTCCAAAAACAGATTCAGTATCATACACTCTTGTCATTGCTTCTTTGTGTTTCGTCGGTAAAGAATTGCAATGACTTTTTAAATAAACATTTTTCCATATGTTTTGAAATGCATACATTTGATTTACGACCGGCACTGAAAAACTACATTTCACACTGGAATAAATCCAATCTTTACTTTTCAAGATTTCGTTTGCTTTTCGAATTCGACGTCATCGATTCTATAAATTCTAAATTTTATCCTGTTAATATTTTCCATATTTTTATTTGTGATATATTCGTGATTAGCACGTTAATCGCCATGTGAATCAAATACGATCCACACGGAGATCGAATACAATTTATACCTACCATCTAATCAGTTAACCTCTCCTCTACCATAATTAAGAGATAGCAGAGAAGGAGTCATCTAATTTGATAGATGGTTCGAATTTCCGACGTGAGTCGCGGCGACTAACATGTTAAGAGAGAAAAAATTCAGAATGTGTTAAATATGAGCGAATTCAATAAGCTAAGCTATAAATATTGTATAATATGATTGTAAGTTATTACTTCTTTTGTGAATTTAAATGAAACAGCCAGAACTTGAAACAAAATAATATAATATTAATTATTAAGGAACTAGAAAATCATGACGGGTGAAAATTGCCTCTTCATTCGAGAGATTTCCCGTCAAATTTGAAGTGTTTAAATAGATATATATGCGAGAGAAATGTTTAAGTCTGATTGAAAACAAATAAAATAAACATATGTTTTATGACAGGAAATAGTTTTTTTTTATTTACATATTTCTTTAGTCAAAAAAACTCTTGGTAAACAACATTCCGTGTGAAGTATTTTTCTTTGTTTAACAATTTTATTGTAATTCAATAACCATGAAATTCTCAGCTTGTCAAACGTAAGTCAAAAGTTAAAATTTCAAAGGAATTCTTTTTCGAATTTCTAATCAAAACAAAGAACTTCTCTGCTTGTCAAACGTTGCCAAAAAATATTATCAAATTATATCATTACGATTGCAATAAATAATCAGATGCATCGTGGCGTCCAAACTATATTACGCGTATGATATACCACTAATTAATTTACTACTTTCTATTAAGAAACGAAAATTAGTTTGAAATATATGATTAATATAATTTAAAATTTCTCGGAACTATTGATCATAGCGAGACAAATTTTATATCAATCGATAGAAAATTTTATTTCACTATTTAAGAGCTATTAAATTTGAAATTAAAACGACAATTACTCTTTTAAATTTAAAATTACTGAAATTTAGGTTCTCTAACAATGAAATAATGCTGTTTAACGTCTCGCAGTGCTATGGCGCGAGTTTTATTGTTGGTGACGTCAGAGCGTTACCGAGAGACAGATCTGGGCCATTATATTAGTAATAACATATATACATTGAAACTTCGATTAACCGTCACCGTCCGGAATTGGGCTGTGACGGATAACCGAATAGACGGATAACAGGAATATCTTACTAACGTCATTTCACTGCTGGCGTAGGACGAGAATGAAAATAAAATCCTTTAAAGTGAATAATGCATACATATCGTATTTAATTTTACAAAACGATCATTAAAAACTTCAATAAAAGAGTACTAATGCGCAGAAATGTATTGCAATTAAATACTCTTTTAGACGATGGCGGATAAAAGAAACTGACGGTTAAACGAGTGACGGTAAATCAAAGTTCCATTGTAATTAGAAATAGGGTTGGTATCTAGAAGTTGGAACACAAGCGATTTCGTCGCCAATATGGTTACCTGAAGAATCAAGCGGATTAATTCCATTGGCAACCCATCGGCTAAATTGCTTACGTCATGGCAAGCGTTTCGCGTTTTTGAGTTGTTTACATACTACGCGGATTTTTATAAAACTTATGATTATTAACTATTTATTATATATTTAATTAAATACTAAAATGTAGTTTAATTAGGATGATTTCAATTAGTAAAAAAATGACAAATAGGACTTCGGTTTATTTAATGATTATATATTTTTCCGATCACATAATTGAGAGACTTTTTTTGTTGCCTTATAATAAAAATCGTTTGCATAGAATTTTTGATGTTGCTCGGTCATATTTTGGAATTCATCATTTGTCTTCACCAGCGCGATGGTTTCGTTGATGCGCCGCATTGTTCATTTTTCTTTTTCATGTACTTAGAGCGTTTCCTCCCAAGTGCAAATATTAGAACTGAGTAAGTCTTAAATTTTTACTATTACTAGTTCTGCTGCTTCATTAAAGTAATGAAAAGAAGCTGATTCCGTACTTTCACTAAGCTAGCGAAACTACTAAGTTCCCGCTTTGCTGAAATCGAAGCCACTTATGTTTTTTTAAGTTAAAAAAAATATCCCGGTACCCACTTCAGATGCCGCAGGAACGCCAGCAGAATTTCTCCTGCCTCCTAAAAATAATTAAAAGTAATAGATTCCTTACATTCAATGAGCTAGGAAAACTAGTAGTTCTGTTGAAATTTTACATTTAAAACCGAAGATAGTGCAACGACAAACCACAAACGCAAATGGGCTCGAAAAAAGATTAAACTTTAAACGATTAACTTTTAACTGTGACCGATGCACGTTTGTTTACCATTAGCATCCATCTTGCTTTGGCGACTTGGCGCCGTTTTAATTAGAGTGTGTTCCAACTTGTAGATTTCAACCAGAAATAGTTATAACATAAAGATTTTTTTGCAATCGTCTAAAAATTCCACCTTGAGATTTTGATGAATTTCCACATATTATAAAACTTGGAAACAAACCACGATGTCACTGAAATATAGGATAAATTTAATTAATGCTTCACCTTCTAATAAAGTAAAACTGTTCAAAATGTTGATTCAAGTGAGTTGAGCAAACATACTTCTGAGTCCTTGACTCAACAGAAAGTCGTCTGAGTCAAGAAACAACACCGCTTTTACAAAATTGAAAACAGACATTTATTTACAAACGCATTATCCATGAATTTTTAACTTGAATGGAAAATGCTAGGTTCACAATTTTTTAAAATATATATATATAAATACAGCAGTGCGCGCTTTACCAGTGCTGTCAGTCGTTTGAACACAACAATACCTTTATCAAGATAACAATTTTCAAAATTTTGTCTGCTTGTCTGTCCGTCTTTGCGTGTGGAATATGATAACGAAAACCAAAAGGAGCTAGATGCATGAAATTTAGTATGTGGTCGTTACATTAAAATTGTAATCCAGATGAAATTTTGGACCAAAATCAATATGGTAGAAACGTATTTAGCCTAAATACAAACTCACTTTTCTTTACTGTGCTATGAAACGCAATGATTTGTGATGAAGAAATCTCGTTAAATACAAAGTAGAACATAATTCATCTGAAGTTTAGCTAGTTATTTACAATAAAAAAAATCTTCATCAGATTTAAAAAGTAATGTAGGCATCACTTAAAGTAGGCGTGCAGTTACACAAATTCATTTTCTAAACTTACATTTTTCGGCGTCGTAAAAATTTGTTACATTCGTGAAATGAATTCCAATTGAAAACTGAATAAACTTCATTACAAATACCTGAATATTTTTCATAAGTGCTAGTGAGGTACACATTTCGTTAATTCCTGATTTAAATTTCCTCCGTACTTTGAACATAGAATTCCAGATATTTATGAGTAGAGCAAATTATATCAACCTCGTTCAACCTTCCGCAGTTTTAATTACATTTGCGTCTTCGTAATTTCCCTGACACACACTTAAGATGCCTTACGCAACACTGATTTAATGTTAAGTGGCTCCGCTTCACTTAGTTAACTTATTTGCATATTTAATAATGAGATTGCATTCTTTTATAATGTGTCTGAAATTTATTTAAGGAAACGGACACATTCTTTAGATTAAACGAAATCTGCAAACATTTTATTTTATGGGACATTTCATTTCAATAAATACCTCTAGGAAACAATTTTAATTATGGCAATTACCTGAGAATCATTTATTTAAAATAAATTTGATCCACAATACGCTTAAATTAAGATGACCACAATTCTTAATCTTTTTTATAATCTTATCTAAAATTACCTGAGGTTTTAAGCTACATTTTATTCAATTGATAAAACGAGTGAATCATAACATTATTTTATTATGATAAATTACCTTCTACAGAAGATAAGAATACCGTTTCAACCCATAAATAAGAATTTATGCTTCTACTTAACTATTACTTTAGTAGTGAGAAAATAAAGCTAAAAGAAAATAAATACAGGCTAATTACAGAATAATCATCGGTTTAAACTCATTATAATTTCAAACTTTGAAAATAAACAATGCCTCATTAAAAAGGGAAACACTTAACTTTTTTATTCGAATGAGTGGCGATATATCGGGGGGGAGGCAACCATCACTTCTCCCGCGGGAAAAATTAAATTTTTATTTCATTTTAGCTGCCTAAAACTAATATTGAAAAAACAATAGTGTCCGGGAAAACTAGCTGATTTTGTAACAAAATTTTTAAATTTTGTTGTCTACTCCCTGTTACGTCATGGCTAGCAAGCGCACCCTGTAGCGCCACCTGTAAAATATTGAAATAATGCAACAGTCTAATGCTGTATCCCGATTTAGCGGATGCACGAAACTGCGATGAATAAAAAGGCTTACGGCCTTATTCACCATCCATGGTTAAACCATGATCAGCGGTTAAACGACGTGTCTGCCACAATAATGCGAAAGCTGACCGAGATGAATCGCCAAATGTATACCCTAGCGGATTGCTATTTTGGGATGGTTTCTCAATTTCTCGGTTGTTGGCGATTTTTTTAATTTATTTTATTATTTTTCCCTCGACAACTAGCCAGTTAGGGTATACATCCAGCCGATGATTTCGGTCAGCATTCGCTTGATCGTGTAAATTCCCGTTTAACCGCTGATCATGGTTTAAGCATGGATGACAAATAAGGCCGTTAGCGTTGCAAGAAAAATTTGCCTTTCATCTAAAACCTACTTACAGTCCTAATTCAAGGTGGAAACACTCCCTATAATCAGGAGTACTTTTAGGTGTCTATAAATTTAACTCCCCTCCCATCCCACTTTTGTGGCTCAATCGTCGCCACTGATTCGAATAGTTCCAAATGTTCTTTATAATGTTCTTTCGTTCCGCGCATCTATTCGGTAGTCCACGTTCAGGCATGCTTTTTCTACGTTCGTGAAAGAGTTTATAATGAGGTTGTGGAGTTCATTCAACGTAGCTGGCAAGGGTAATTCACACATAGAGCTTAAATATAATCCAAAAGAGTGAAATCGCAAACCGTAAAATCGGGAGACCTTGGTTGCCACCTAAAAAGGGGTAAATCGTTCGCACCACATTGTCCATGCCAGCTTATTTTTGGTAAAATAAATCTCTTCTTTTCCATTTTATTGTTTAGATATAGTGCAACCCTGGTTAACAAAAATAAAGGGGGAGCCGTTTAGGACAACGATTTTTTCGGTTAAGCCACGAATATGATCATCTATTACTATTTTGTAATTCTGAAATGTTTTGAGTGTCAAACGAATTCACAACTCTTTTTGTATGTCATGCTTATGTTCTTATTTAAAGTTAACCCTCCGTCGGAGGCATGTGCCTTACAAGCACAGGTAAACAATATTGTAATTAATATTGTTAATACCCATTAATTTTAGTTTTAGCGTTCGAAAAATAAACACTGACCTTCTTGGGGAGGCTTGAACGGAAAAAAAAGTTATTGCCTTCAATCTTTTTCCAGAGAATTATAAATACATGTTTTTTGGATTTGCGATTTCAGAGACATTTCGGATAACCGGGGTTTCGATTAACCGGAGTTCAGTTATTCGGTGTTTTAATGTATATATAGATTCATGGTACAGTGAAGAAAATTTATTTTTGTACTTTGGAAAAAGTACCTATTCATATTGATGGATCTCGTCCTGCGATACAGTTCTAGAATTTTGATGCAAGAACCACTTATTTGTTTTGCAAGTCAGTTTTTTTATATTATAGTATTCACATACACATAACACCGGCAGAGAGACGTAATTACAAAAATGGTATTTTACATCTCAGGAATATCTGAAATGTCGAAATTCATCCAAAATCTCGAGGCCATTTCCTACCAAGCTGGTTGGCATTGATTATCTGTAAAACCATCTTTCGAGTTCTGCTATTTGCGTTGCTGAGAAGAGTGCCTACCAAGGTGTCTAGCAATTCAAAAGACAACAATTAAGACAGATTTTAAAATGAATCACTAGAAAGACGGGATCTTATTGCGTGTTTAGATCTACAAAGTATAAAATATTAATTTCTTTCTCACTTGCATTGCTGAAATCTTAATTTTAATTTATTCGTTGATTGTAGAAGCCACAGGAGTTTACAATATCAAAATGGCGGGAACTTTTATAAAAAACTAGAAGATTTTTGCTCATCTAAGACGGGCTTTTAGCCTGCAAACCATATCTTAGAACTCATTTTAACAGATTTAGTCACGAAAGATGTAATACAAAATCTCACGCACATTGGTAAAGTGCATAAGAAATAAACGAAAAAAAGTACAAAAAATTACCTTTCTATTGATATCAATTGAGTTGCTTTACAATTTTTTCTCTAATTTTAATAAATTTTTACAAATATTTATTGGCATAATTTACAACAATACTTTTCATTGTTGAAACGCAATTCAATCCATTTTTATTGTTAAAACAAGTATTTAATTGTGTGTTCCTCTTTCATTGCTGAAAACTGAGGTAATATTATTATACAATCATCCGATTGGCTCGTTCAGTAATGACGTAGACAAAAGGGGCGGAGTTATTTAACTCCGCCCAGCGTTAGTGATATATCTGGGCTTTTCTACTATAGATTATTCATTTTTAAATCATTGACTAAAATTTTTCTACCTGGTAGATTTTACATACCTATAATGTGGCTTTACTTCACTTTTGTAATTTCTTCACTCATTATGTAAATACCACTTTAGAATGTGAAAACAGCATACAAACAATTTTGAAAAAAAAAGCATTGACACATATAATTTCTACAATCGGGCGATTCATATCGGAATATGTTAAATTGATATGCCTCATCTTTCAGAATATTAATTATTTACAAAATGTATAGCACAAGAAGCAAATTCTAGATCAAATATATCTTTCTGAATAAACCAATTATCGTTTGAAACATTCTTGAATAAATAATGATAAAAATTTTCCCTTTTAAATTTGTTTTTATGATTATTTACGATTGGTTTCCTCTTTGCTCCTGTTATAGTTTTTAAAATACGTCATTGTTAATACTATTCCTTTTATCTATTTCCTTCTTAGTTTTATACAGGCTAAGTGTAAAAAGTATTTTTCCTTTTCTTTAAAGGTGAGTACAAGTTTTTTTTTAATCTTTCACCATTATTTAGTTTAATATAATTACCACAGACAAAAATGAAAATATATGAACTTCTCTAAAAACTATTCTAATAAAAACTGTGGCCAAAACATTTACAACTTATTAATTTCAGACTTTAATGCACAAATTAAATCATGCGCTATATTCTAGAAATTTTCTCAAAGCTTCATCTTATTTTTATTTAAAAATAATATTTCGAGATAATATTTTCCCACCATTCGATTTCTCTTAGAAATTTCCAACGAATAGGACGAAAGAAAGTGAAATGAATGGTTATTAGAACTCATAGCTTAGAGAGCTTCATAGATATTTCACCCAAAAGGGAAAAATATTAGTTATTTGCAGAAATATTCATAAAAAGTAGATTTAACGAACAAAGAACGTTCATTTTTGGGCTAGGATATGTCTTTAGTTTTTCCTATTCGATCAGCTATGTTTTTACACGTTTGACAAAAGAAAGGCGTGCTTTTGGCAACGAATGCGACTTCTTATGAAGATGAAAAGTGGGACAAGATTTTATCATAGCTTCCACTAGAAGTTCTTTTTACGTGAGAGACACGAATTTATTATGGATGGATATTTTATCTTTATTTATCTATTTTTTCTAGAAATTCTCTATCTGCTCTGTTTTCACTAACACATTTGGATTGGTGTTGTGTTGTCTCACAACATTGAAAATAAATTAATAACTTGACTTCTAAATTAATAACCTCAATTTCTTTTTTCAGTGCATTTAATTAAGTAAATTCAAAGTATTTTTAGTATTATTATTAACTTTTATCAAAGTATTATTAACTTTTATCTAAACTTAATAAGTAACAATTCACTTCAAACAATTTCTTTTTGTTTAAAATTCATAAAGTGTTTTATCATATATTATTTCTTTTCACTCAAATCTTTTATTCTAATACCCGTGTCATTTTATGTGTTTGCTTAAAAGTTAATTAATTGCTTAAATTCTGAATATGTAACTCAGAATTTGTTTTTTTTTCTCTCAGACGTAATATGCTCTCTTTCTGAGATTCTACCCTGGACATCTTTTGAATAGTGGCTGATCCTGTCTTTTGAATAGTGGCTGATCCTGTGAGTGAAGAGCTTCGGGGACCATTTCCTGTGGAAGGGCGATTGCCGCTGGACGCGCCCAGATTCCTGTGGTCGGTGACTAATGCCTGCACCTGCTCAGAGAAACATCTAGAAGCTTCGAAAAGAAAGTTTGGATGTCATCATCCTCTCAGTGGAGGAGCTGGAGAAATCATTGGTGTGATCTCAATCACGTGACTTCCGTTTTATCACCAGAGCGGGGCTTTTAGGAAAGGCAAGGGTAGACCGAGGCGTGCACAAAAAGAAAACAGACAGCTCTCTTCAGGCCTGAAGGTTGGATTCGTCACTCACAACGAAAGCCTCTGCGTCGCTCTGTTGTTGATGTAGTAAACACTTATTCCTATATAGAAACACAACAAAAGCACAAACTTTTCAGGAGTTATTCACTACTGAATGCGTTTTTAATATTGTCGATCAATTTATATAAGTGTTTGGTGAAAATAGCACATTCAAAAAACTTACATTTCATTTTTCAAAAAAGAAGTTTTGACACAATTTTCAATAGCAAGAAATTATTATTCATAATGGATTATCCAGTGTTTTGAGAAAAAGTGCCAGAAATATCTAAACATTTTTTATTTCATTTTCATAAATAGCACATGCAAAAGAACTTACAATTCATAAAAAAAATTGACAAAATTTTCAATTTCTAAAAGATTAGTTCAAAGCATGAATTTTGATAAAACATAACATAACATACCTTGAAATATAAATGAATACCGGCATTTCCTCTGGTCATATTTCAACATCAGTAGTTGTGTCGAAAACCACATACAATTCTTCATCTATTTCAAATTCTACTGAAGTTCCTGAAGTTGCCTCAAAAATTTATAAAGATTTTATATGAAACTCCCCTTTTTTCCTGAATGAAAATTTATCCAATCTACATTTTTTAGCTTTTTTCAGATTCAAATATTTGAAGGCATGAAACATTATAATTTCCCCCAGACATTTGTCGACACTGCCCAAATCTTGCCTCTAGATTATCTGTTTGAAATTTACCTAATAATATATATTCTGGGGTGTGTTCTTCGAAGATATGATTTACAATATCTATCAATGATTTTGTGGTAAACTGAAAGGCAAATTGTGTCTTTTTTAGACAATTTACCACCTTTTACATGGTAATCCTACTTCTTTTATTTTTTTAATGGCAATGCAGATTTGTTGCTCCAGGAAACAAGCCAATCATAAAATTTGTTCAGGAACAACATACTCATTTGATCTTTACTCCAAATTAGGTCGCAAAAGGGATTTTTCAACCTCTTACCTTCCTCAGAATTTTTAACTTTAACAATATTCCACCATTTTAAAAAGTGATGGATGAATTCCCTAGTTCCCATGGTATATTTGCCTTTCTCTCCAGCTCCATGAGCTATTGCTTTCATGAAATATATTTAAGGCCAGTAACACATTTTGTTTTTTAAAAGAAGTGGGATATAAAACTTTCTGGAATAGCTTTGGTGCATTCTTAATCAAATTTGATTTTTCTGTTTCATAAAATCTTTGAGATCTTGGAGCTTAGCTAAAGCAATTTTAGATGAATTGTCTGGTGAAGGAAAACACAAAACTTGCCCAAGTGTTTTTTCATCAAACCAATTATTTCTAACAGATTTGATCAGATGAACTGTATCAAATAAAAAGAATAACTTATTATCAGGCTGTACAGGATTTGAGATGCAGTTTACAAGGCTTCCTTGGCACATATGGGTGAATGATATTGTTCTATAAAAGGATTTTAGAGTCTGGTCGCATGGTAATTCAATTAACGAGTCTTCTTCATTTGATGGTACTTTCACTTTGTTTACCTCTGATTTTAACACTTGACTTGCGTTCCGCGGCCCACCAATAAGCTATCCACGGACCACAAGTGGGCCGCGACCCATAGGTTGGGAAACGCTGTCCTAGAAGATTTCCTCTCTTATAATTTAAACCCGGATTTACATAAATTTCATCTATAAGAGGGCAGGTAGGTTTTTCATGGGGAGAAACATTTCATTTTTTTTGAAGATACAAAATTTGATTATTGTTGGAAACACTACTTGGGCCCTTCAAAGCATTGGATATTTTTTAATGTATACGGGATGAGGTAAAATTAAAATTTTTAACTACGTATAAAACTATAAGCAACAGGATAGCAAAAATAAAATTTTGCTGCAAGAAGAAGAAAATCTGTAGAATAAATGTGCTTAGATGATAATGTTAATTTTAGTTGTTCAATTATTACACTGAAGAATAAAGCGTTATCACTGTCATCTTGCTGAGATTTTGAATCTTTTATCAAATGTATGACATTTTCTATTTTCTCGTTTGGTTTAAATGCAGCTAACCAACTCAACAAGCTATCAAATTTTGTCCATCGATCACATTTATTATATTCTCCCAACATAAAATGGTAAAATTTGGTCTTTAACAACGCAGAATCGTGCCAAAATTCAACAGTTAAATCCTTATAAATTTTCATGGAAACAACAATACTAGGACACTGGCTAATGTCTAGCCTGTAATATAGACGAAATTATCTGTTCTTATGTTAAGCCATCCATCTCCAAGTTTCTTAGTATACGTTTCCAGAAAAATTTCAAAAGAATTAACGGTGTCATTCGAGTACCATTCTTCAAACGTTTGTTCATCTCTCAGTTTCAAGGCAGTTATCCGTTCAGATGGAGATTTTCTACTTGAATAAAGAAATATGTAAATAATAAGTAAATAAAAAAATTCCTGTGATAAAACATATGTTTATTTTATTTGTTTTCAATCAATGTTAAACATTTCTCTCGCATATATATGTATTTAAACACGCCAAATTTGACGGGAAATCTCTCGAATGAAGAAGCAATTTGCACCCGTCATACCATGACGGGCGATTTTCTAGTCTATAATAATCGTTACCACTTTGTCCATAATAATCGCTACCAGTTTGTCCATAATAATCGTTACCACTTTGTCCATAATAATCATAGCCACTTTGTCCATAAGAATCGTTAAATAAAATAATTTTTCTAAAGCAATGTTAAGATTTTTCTTGGGAAAAGAAAACGTGGATTTTTTTGTATTATTATTATTTAACATCATTAGTTTATTTCGTTAAACACCCAACATATTAAAAATTTTAATATTTTAAGCTTCTCTTTCATTAATATTTAATCTCATATTCTTACGTTTATTCATTTTTCCTTCTTTTCTCTAAGCCTTTTATATCAGAATATGCTGTAATAAAAAAACGCATTATTTGTTAATGTTATCTCAAGCAGTTATGCTCTTAAAAAATGAAAACAAAAATCTGAAATTCCATACACTTTTATTGATTTGGTATTACACATTAATGTGTTTTTTTTCAAAAAAATATATGTTAAACCATCTGAAAGCACAAATTGGCTTTTTCTCTAGCCGCTGGCATTAAAAGTTACTATAAAAAGATTTTCTACAGAATCAATTTTTACAAAAAAAAAATTGAGCATTTTTTTGTTTGCATTTTGTTGTTGAAGCTTATTTCTCAAGATGTAACTTTTAAAAATATCTCATTTTTTCGAAAGAAATAATAATTCTCTCCTGACTATTATAGAATTCTTAGAATGCCTAAAAAGTATTTCATCACTGTATTCTCATAAAAAGTAGTAAATGATATTTTGATTAAGACGGGTTTCAAATTGTACATAAAACGTTTTTCAATACATTAGAAAAAAAATTCTACATTCAGAATTCAGTAATGTGTTTTCATTCAAATATTGAAAAGAGACGGAAAAACTTCAACAATTTATCTTTACTAAAATCCTTATAAAAAGGATTGAGCCATCTGTTGATTGAAGTATATGGTGTATGCGACGGGGAACGAATGCATAGATATCATGTACAAACTTAAGGTAATATGAAGCCATTTTTTAGCCAACCATCTAAAAGTTTAATCTAAATTGCATCTTTTTATTTCTCGTTTCTTACATGGAAAGTATAAATTTTGTTAAATAACAAAACATAAATTACTCATTGGCTACCATGGCGGCATCACAAAGGAAAGCTAAGATTTGCTAAAGGAGAAGAAAATATAGCTAAGATTACTTTGCAATTGACCTCGAAATTTCGAAACATTGTCTCATGACAAAGATGCCAATTACGTTTCACCCACCCCCACATATACACCACCACCACTCTTCAAACTTACAGAGTATAGAAGCATGTTATTTGACCCACAACGACACTTTAGCTTTCAGTAGGCCCGTATAAAAGGCGGGTTTTCGAGAAGATCGTATTCGAACCCGCAATTCTATGATTCCGAGGCTCTATGATTAGGCAACCCACGCCCTAATCCATATTTAAAATTAAGCTAGAAAACTATGTATTCTTAAATATGTGCTAAATTTTTCTGTGCATTTTCGAACTCATATTTATTCTACTATAAAATAAAGGATCAAAAACTCTCTGCGTGAGTGTGTGTATGTGTGTGTGCTTCTCTCTTACGGTTGTTGTACATTATATAAATTTCAGATTGTTTAAATGTTCCAGGAAAGGGAAATCGTAACCTAATAAAATATTTCGTGAATTTAATTTTTAATACTTTTTTATTTCTGAGTAACTAAACCAAGTTCTAAAAGTGTCTGCTATTTAACTTCTTAAAATATTAAAATAGAGTATTTTCAATGAGAATTTGCAAGTGTACGAAATTTCGAAACTCTATCACATAAGGAAGTGGAGGAAAAATCGATTACAAAACTCTATTTTTACAAACATAAAACAAGTTAGAGTGTGTAGAAAACATAAACCTAACATGATGTAAACATAAATTAAGAATGTTTTTGATATAAATGTACCAGAGTGTGATGAATTCGTGCAAAAGAGTCGGCAGATTAATTACTAACATAAATGGAAATAAAATCTCCAGTACAACGTCGAGCATTCACGCTGTGTACTAAGTTCATGATTAACTTTTAAACAGAACCTTCTAAACTTTACTAGGCGCATTAAACCAAACGAGTTTCAGACTCATTATTTGTTTCTCTAACAAACTTTTCCTCTGAATGAACGAGTTCAATGAAATGGACACACGCGGCAGGAACAATGCACCGGATTATTTATACTACCCGCATTCATTTTAATGAACTAGTTTCATCTGGAAATGAGAGTCAGAGAAACGCAGACTCTCCAGTTTTCAAGGGTTATTGATACGACTTGTTTAGACGGTGTTTAAAATTCGTGAAATAACACTTCACTGTTACATCTAAGGTGGTATAGAGATTAACTTTTAAATGTAAGTGCTTCGTTATATTTAACAGTATGTGAATATTTATAATTGGTCATTTGACCTGTCTTTAACGACAGACAAATTTCAGCCACTGGCATTTTCGAAGTAGTTTGATCATGATATCTGAAACAAGCCACGAGCACAGCTTATTCCAGGGGAAAGATGAACAAAATCCATAACATCATCTTCATCAGTCTTTGGAATATTAATTATTTTTAATTTCAAATTCAAATATTTGATTTATTTTTACTATAATTAGTTTTAATTTCAAGTCCAAATGTTTAATTTTTTCACAAGATTCATTCGTTATTTCTTATTCGGGCTTTTCAGCGATGAAATGGAAATTCTCAAGCGTTTATTTATTTCTTCATAAAGCTTTATTGTTTAGTCTTCTATTTTTCGAAAACAAGATATTAACTATTTGATCACTTTTTATTTCTCATTCATTTTAATGTTCTTTGGCAATGATTTTAGAAACAAGCCATCAGAGGAATTTATTTATCCATTTGAAACTAATAAGTTGTAATGAGCGGGAAAACGAACAAATTCTAAATTTTCTTCTCCATCTGTCTTTAATGTACTATTTAACACACTCATTCTTCATTTTAAATGTAAATATTTAATCACATTTTAAAATTTTCAGTGTCAATAATCGTTTGATCTTTTTTTTAATAAAGAAGCGAAAATACTTAATTATTTTTTTCTTTTGATTTATCTTAAGACCTCATTTCTTCGTATCACAAAATAAATACTGAATCGGGTTTTTTTTCATTTTGATTAATTTTTTGTTCTTTTTTATTAATATTCAATTGTAAATACTTATTTGTCTTTTATTTGGAGAAATCGTTTTATCTTTCAGTTTTCAATAATCAAGTGGAAATATTTAATTATTTTTTTAATAATCTCTTGTTTCAACTATTTTTTCCGTCATTTTTTATGTTTCATCTCGTTCGGAGATTGAAAAATCTAATTGGATATAAGTAAGCTGTAATTGGTAAGACAGTAAATATAAAAAAAATTAATTAAAAAATTCTAAAATGAATGTTCAAATGAGAGATTGATAAAAACGAGAATAAAACTAGTTGCAGAAAATTAATTAAATAATTAATTTATAGCTAGTCAATGCTAAATTGAAAAAGTAATTATTTCTATTCAATATCAAAATTATAAAAAGTCAATAATTATTTGAACAAATGTAAATTATTTGTTCACAAACAAAGTGATTATTTGAAAGAAACTTTTGTATTTTGTCTAGATATTTACCCCCACCCCCTTCCCACTCCTTAATTTTCACCTTTCTATACGTCCATCTATTTCTTGACAAACAGGTAATTTTTAAAAATCTTATGAAACTTATTAATTTCGAGATGTCTATTTAACCTTGTGTATCAAATTAATAACACTCAGCAGAACATTAGTTTTATCATGAAAATCAAAATAGGCATTCTTGAGTTTTTATGATCATTTGTTATGAAATTGCACAATAACCCTCATAAATAACTCTTTTGTACATGTTTCTGTGAAATTGAATAGTGCGAAATTCTTATCTGAGGAAAATTTCGAACTACATTATTTATTTTACTTACAGTTATTAATAAACTTATAGTTATCAGAATCTAAAATATATTGGCATTCTTTTATTTTGTATGCATAAATGTTATGCTTTTTCTGATTTTATGTTGCTTCCATTTATCATGTTTATTCTTGATGTTTTCTTTATTCTATTCTTTCAATCTGCCAAAAAAAAGTAACTTTGCGCGTTGTCCAAAATCTAGTCTCGTTTGCTTTCTCTTAGAAATGGCAATGAGTGAATTCGACATTCAGTCTCCCTTCTGTTGGCATGTTATTGTTTAAATATTTATTGGCGAATAATTAAAGGGTCATTTCCCCTCAAATAGGCCCAAATCAAGGAAATCATCATATCCAAAATCAGTTGGCATCTCTTTCGGGTAGCAGTCTAGACAGTTTCAGATCGAAAAGCACACAAAATTGATGCTGATAGTACCTCAATACGTCAGCAATAACTTCAGCTAACCTTGGCGACTGATATTGGAAATGTGGCTCAGCAATTTTGTTATGTAAACCAGAGGTTCCCATCCTGTGGTACGCGAACCCCTGGGTACTCAACGAACCAGTTAAAGGTACACGAAAGTGATCTTGGTAATGGCGGAAAACACAAAACATAAGAATTTTCCAGAATTTCGTTTTCTCAAGTTCGAATGAAAAATGAAAATGGTACGAGTCCGAAATCCTGTTCACGAAATAAGAAAAAACAGGAAGATATATATTAATATTTAAGATATTAATCTACATCTATATAGTAATTGAGTAACTATTATATTTCAACGTAAGTTATTGCTAAATTATTTCATTGTTGTTTTTATTTGTTTTCACGTTGAACTAATATTGTTTTAAAGAATGGAATAAAATGTAAGGTCAAAAATCAATCCTATAAATTTTATTAAGTTCAATAGAGTCATTTGATTCTTAAGTTAACCTAAGTCTTTGGCATTATTAATAAAACATTTTGTGCTAAGAAATGGTTAGGGGTATGACAGTAGGGGGTACGCAAAAATAAAAGACTAATAAAAGGGGTACGCGAGTGAAAAAAAAGTTTGGGAACCGCTGATGTAAACTCAAGCTGCCATATGAAGTGCAGACGCATGCACCTCATTCGAATGAAGTAATCAACCAAAATCTGCCGATAAGCAGACTGACTCGTTTCGGTTTTGCTCGGAAGGATTCGGGTATCGAATCGATCAGGAACTGACAATCGCAGATTCTGTCCAACTCGACAAGTACTTCATATTTTGCTCTTCTATTTTTATCTTTCATGTCCTTACTGACACACACAGGAATCCATCAACCACAAAAATCGAGAAGTAATCGGAAGAGAAGAAATTGAGACGGTCAGTGTTTTCTTTTTTTTCTGTTCCTGAAAATAGCACGGAGATTATCGAAGAAAGGATATTTGCTTTTTCCTCTTTCGTTCTCATACCGGAAAAAGTTTAGGAAATCGAGAAGTTTTGAGGCGGGCGATGATCTAGGCTAGGAAAAAAAGGACGTTTCGTTGGAAGAAAGTCACAATTCCAAGGAAATTAAGCTTTTGTCGTGGAAGTGATAAAATTTATTAATATGATTTGGTAGGTTTTTATTTATTTAATAATTGTTGGGACGTTTTTCTCATGAAATATTTATTTATTCGTTCCGAAAGAAACTGAACAGAAAAGAAATTAAGGGACAAAATTAATTTTTAAGCAAAGCACCGAGAAATATTGCATTAATTCATGTATATGTGATACAGGAATTTGAAAATGAATGGTATTTTTGTTCAAAAGTGGCGTAAATTAATTTTCCATAAACTTTCTCACTTTGAATCTGTGGCATTATCACAAAATTCCACATTTACGAAAAATAGATGCACAATTTGAAAAGAAGATAAGTAGATTTACCACAGTTTCTGGTTATTGAATTTCGAGCAATTATGGGCAAAAGTCATAGTAAGTACGTCCTTCTAATATTTTTGTCATTCCTGGTTTGTCGTCATTGATGTTTTAAGGGTATAGATTTTTCTCACACTCAAGAGGTTTATATTTTTTGTCTACAGCAAAAAATAAACGTGATGTGGATATATATTAACAGGCTGTTCACAAAATTGAGTTTATTTGTACAAATACGAGACGGGTACAAATCTCTTAATGCTGTTAGAGTAACTTTTGAAAAGACTGCAGAAACAATGAGTAAATAGTGAACAGTTCGTGAAATCAGTAACTAGAGGTGGGCAAGATACTCCCCTGACTGTTAAAAATAGCCTTCTGTTATGAAAAACAAGCAAAACTGTTTCTGCCTATCAAAAACAAGTTACGAAACTTTTTCCCAGATCTCTATTTCCAGAAGCGCATATTTTTAAATACAGTCCCTGGCTAAATCATTAGATGCACCCCGTTCTTCTTGCCATATATCATTATTTAAAGGTAGCGTGTATAATATAGCACACTTATTTTTTTTAGTTTGATTGGCCTATTTACGTTGATGTGCCAATTAGGATGTCTAAAAACTTTTTTTAAAAAACATTGCTTCCCTTGAATTTTCGAATTCCTTTTGGTCTTAATAGAGTGTATATGAAGTTTCAGCTCTCTAATTTAACAGGAGGCTTTGCCTGTAAAGCTCTAAAATTTGAAAAAAGCTCTTAAAATACAAAATCTTTAGAATGTTTTTTCAGAAATTTTATATGGTTACTAATGTGTTAAAACTGGTTTATATTTGTTCCTATGAACATGTTCACTTATAATATAAAAGTATTAAAAATTAACTGTAGTGATAAATTGTAAAAGAAAATTAACTACACCCTTAGCCACTAATAGTAAACTATAAAAGAAAATTAACTGTACCCTTCGCCACTAATAATAAACTATAAAAGAAAATTAACTGTACCTTTAGCCACCAATGACCTGAGAAAAAAAGCATAAAATGAGGAAAATTTGCACTAATTCTACGTTGTTGCTTTTCGGAAACACCATACAACAGTTACCGTATGTTCACAATAACAGCTTAAAAAATTACTAAAATGTTAAAGAAGGGTATAAAAAAGTGGATGCAATCATAAGTTAAAATCTACAATTTTTTTTGACAGTTTAGCACGTAACATTAAGAAAAGATTAAATACTCACACTAACTAATTGTCCAAATAACTTTAAAAAATTTCAATAACTGTCAAATAATCTCATGTCACCACTTGAACTACTTTAACTTTTATTCAAAACTGACTTCTTAAAGCAAGAAATTTTTTCACTTTCTTCAACAGACTGAAGTAGATTTTGAGTCGGTTCTTAATTTTGGTTAACGATTGACTGAAATCTTCCGTTAGTTTTATCCCTCGTTCGGCTGTCATTTACTACTTTTAAGTTCTTAATAAAAGTTTTCATTTCTTTGAATCTGAAATCTTCTTCCCAAGCCTGAGGATTGTTTTTCAACCAGGTTCCATGTTGGTTCAAGAAATGAAAAATCAACCATGACTTCGGTCCGACCAATTGATGCGGTTTTGTGCTGTTATTTAAAACAGGGAAAACGGGGACACCAGCGGGTCGTGATTTTTCCTTAGCTTTGTATTCCATTAAGGAAGCTGCAATTTTCTTCTTTTGGGAGTCTGACACTTTCTTAGAAAATAAAAAAAAGATACCGCTTCTTTTGGTTAAATACCATAAATGGCTACTGAAAGTTAAAAGGGCAGCTCGGACACCTCAAGGTTGTATTTCTCTTACATGTTCAGGGACTCCCAAAGCATCAGATCATTTACAGGAGCATCTGCCTTATTTTTGGCATTCAATCAAACCTTAAGAAATCAAATCGTTGAACAAATATATTTGATGCAGTTTTTGGATTTTATCATTGTCATATTCCAATTGTTTACTAAAAGCATACATCTTTGTCGAGTAAAGTATTATAGACATTCACTTGGCTTGTTAAAATGCCCCAGGCGTTTGCCCACAAACTTACCCGTGGAAGGGAAGTTTCTCCCATCAGTATTAGGATAATTTCGACACATTCCCTGTAGTCACCTCGAAGAAATAAGTTTTTCTCTTCAGTGAGGACCATTTTGAAGATATTCAGTGTTTTTATACTACAGCTTCAAATATTGGATGGAAGAATGATACGTGTGTCCAGTTAAATGATCATTTGAACTCGAAGTAATGGAAGATTTCAGTCAATCAATTACAAAAAATGAAGAACAGACTCAAAATATACTTCAGTCTGTTGAAGAAAGTGGGAAAAAATCTCCTTGCTTTAAGAATTCAGTTTTGAAACAAATTTAAAGTAGTTAAAAAAATGACATGATTGTAGATTATTTGACAGTTATTGGAATTTTTACAAGTTATTTGGACAATTAACTACTGTGAGTATTTAATTTAATTCTTAATGTTACGTATTCAACTGTCAAATAAAACTGTAGACTTTAACTTATCACTGCATTCATTTTGATAGCCTTTTTGAACATTTCAGTAAATTTTTAAGCTGTTATCGTGAACACATAGTAACTATCGTATGGTGTTTCCAAAAAGCAACAACGAAGAATTAGAGTAAATTTTCATCATTTTATGCTTTTATTTCTCAAGTCATAAGTGGCTATGGGTAAAGTTAATACTTATTTGTGTTTAAATGCTGAGTAGAAATGAACATAAGAACAAATATAAACTAATAACTAATTTTAACACACTATTAACCATATAAAATTTCTAAAAAATTTTAAAAATCTTACATTTTAAGAGCTTTTTTTCAAATTTTAGGGCTTTATAGACAAACCCTCCTGTCAAAGTAGAAGGCTGAAACTTCAGATGCTCTCTATTGGGAACAATTGGAATGGGAAAAACCCAGGGGAGCAATATCTTTGTAAAAAAGTTTTTACTTTTTTTTGAGACACACTACCCTATTACCAATGCTTTATGATGGGAAACATTTAATAGGATCATGTGTCGCCAGTTGTATTCGTAATACGAACTAAAGAGATACAGATATAGGATTAAGGGGACATGCGACTGTTTAACCTCGAAAATTTTCGATTTTATGAAAAATATATATATTATTTCCCTGTCTTTTCAGAACAAATTTAAAACAATCCGCGTTAAAAAATTCCTATAATTATGGAAGTTATGAAGTAAAATGTATCAGCTCTTCAACCTAAACATTGAATATGGCCATATCTTTAAAGCGCTCTATCTCAAAATGTGTTTTTTTACACATATATATATATATATATATATATATTGCGCGCACGTTATCTCAAGAATTTATTGAATATTTTTACATACAATTTTTACCGAATATGTATTTTGTTATGTTCTACCAATTGAACCACATTTTTGTACATATTTCTCCAAATAAGTTTTTTGTTGGGGTTAGAAATGTTGAAATTTTAACTATTTTTAACATTTTTATTTTAAATTGGTACATAAAATAGAAATTAAATTTAAATGTTACAAAACTGAGGTTCAGTTTCTTAAACAGACTGTTTGGATTACTTAAGATACCCAAACTATTGTGTTTAGACAAATATTTTATCCGTAATCATGCGCGCAAGGTGACTATCTCATTTTTTCTCCAAAAATTATATCCATATTTATTACTCTCTCAAATAAATACATACGAACATGAAGGTTTGAAAATGTGTGAATTATAAGAGAAATGACAGGTATTTTTCTATAAAAAAGTGAGTTTGTGAATTGCATTGTTTTAGAGATATAATGTATCGAATTTGACAGTTGTCCACCTTTTTTTTCGACGTTTAAGAGTCGTATGTCCCCTTAAAGAGATGCAATCATGCTTCAACAGCCAGAGACTGTAGATGTACGTTGATGCTATTTAATTGGCACTAAATATAACCTAGTAAATTTTAATTCTTTAATTTTCCATTGTGAATGAAAAAAGAAAAGGCTGGATACTAGACATCATTTAACTTTTTTTCCTTATCTGTTGGTTATTTTTATTAGATGCATATCTCCCTTCTAAAGCTTTCAATTAGATAATGTAAGTGTGTAGAATACACTAAAAATAGAAGCGAATGAGTAACGCTTTTCAGTTATGCAGGGTGAGCACAACGTCTTTCCCTGATGTAAGAAAATCCATTGCGCAAAAACTATTATTCTTAGATATTTATTTTTGTAATTGTATATATTTTCTTGTATTGTTTTTATCTTGTATTTATTTTTGTAATTTATAAACACCGTAATAGGATTTGTAACAGGATCAATTACCCTACTAAATTTCATTGCGGTCTGTCTTTGTAGCTCGGAGAATGTCGAGGCGGTATCTAGATATCGCCCCGTGTTGTCCGGTATTTCTTAAGAAAAACTGAACATAACATTCATTATCCAAACTTCCAATGTTTTAACTGGTGTGGCGTAGTCTCTTCCCTTGATATAACCCCAAAAGAAAAAATCTACAGGAGTTATATCAGGAGGGCGAGGAGCCTATGATGTGATCTATCCTTTCCAATCCAGCAGCCAGGGTATTTTTAGTCCTGGAACCAACGAACTACGGAACCCCAGTGAGAAGGTGCTTTATGGTTTTGACATCGAGAGGACTGCGTCCATACCAACGTCTAAACTCTATTTGAACAGAAATGGCGGATATGATTATATAGAACTATAAAATTGCTCTTTTTACCCTCATTGACGCCATTTCGGTAAAAATTAACTTTTGATTCACTTCTTACGTTTACGGACAAGTTTCCTTATCTATTCGACAATAATAAAAAATGCTAAAAAAAACTTTTAGAATAGGGGTGCAATCAATTTTAATCATCTATGCGATGATTAAAATTTTACATTACAATTTTCAATGATTATTTCGTGCTCCCGTTTTGTAAGCAGAGAAGAAATTTGTGCTCACTCGGTACGTGAAGTCAGTCAAAGAAATCGTAAAATCTTCTATAAACATAATAACAAAACAAACAGAATCGAAAATGAGCTTTACGAAAACGAATGACAAAAAAATAACACACGAGGTTTCTTCAAGTGTGAAATTATTATTCATTATTATTTAAAATGGGCATGCTTATGAAAAGAAGAATGCTGATATCCAAGCAATTCGAAACCTTAGAGTCCCGAATCCTGAAAGTTATCTATTTTATCACGGTGCCCTGATGGTAAAGTCTCGGCTTCGGGACGAAAGGTTCTAGGTTTGTAACCCCCTCCAATCGAAGATCCGTCATGCATGCGGGCCTGGTTACACGTCAAATCTGACGTCGAAATCAAAAGTCCTCCTGCTGGTGTGGTGCGGAAGTTTGAAGAGAGTTGACAGTTCGAGTGTCATTCTCGTCATTTTACCAGAGTTCAAAATTACAAGGCCCGTCCCAAAATAGCCCTAGAGTTCCTTCAAAACAGGACATTAATATTATTAACTCAAGATTGTGACAGGGGTTCCAGAGTACTGTGGCAGTTACCCAATGACTATAACAATGTCAGCCAACAATGATAAAATTCGATAAGTATTTAATGAAGCAAAGTTAAAAGAACCAATCTGCCCGATAAATGGGTTTAGCCCTGGCAGCCTACACAAGGGTAGTTTATATAAAAACTATTTACAGAAGCCTCAGACATGTTGGCTTCTATGTCAAACGACCAAACAGGGCATTCTCCACATATCAGCACTGAGATTCTTGTTTATAGTGAAGTTTAGTTTGTAGTAGAGTGCGGAATTCTGGGAAAATATAATATCAATTATGACCTAACATTTAGTCTGCAAACCGATTCTCTGAAAGCACACGAATACAACGATTTGAATAGTATGTATAACTCGTTTCCATCTGAGAAATCTTTACTAATAATAAAGGAGAATTTGTGTGTGTCGGTGTGTCTGTGTGTTGGTCCTCTACAGAGAAGATAGCTAGACCTAGAGATATGAGATTTGGCCCAAACATACTTTGAAGGGTAGAATGTGCACCTCGGAGCCCTTTTTTTGAAATTTTAATTAATTAAAAATTAAGCTAAATTTTGGTGTTTTACCTTAATAACTTCCGAAAATATTACAGTAGAAAAAATTATTTTTACACCATCTGAAAATTAAGGAATTATCTTTTCGATGGAATCAATAAAGTTGTACGATATTTTGTCTAATTTAAAAAATTTAAAAAATATTTATTGGCATAATTTACAACAATACTTTTCATTGTTGCAACGCATTTCAAACCGTTTTCATTGTTTAAATAAATATTTAATCGCGTATTTCTCTTCTATTCTTGAAAGCTTAGAAAATATCTTACTGGATTTTACTTTCTTCATTTATTTGATCAATTTTTCTGTGAAATCTGTAAACGGAAGTGCTCAAGATAGCAAGCATATCATGAAATAATGCAGTAAAATTAAAGATTATCTTTGCTATGTTTTAATTCTTTTTATCAGAGTGTTTTAAACCAATTAGCGTGATGCTGGAAGTAAAATGTGCCGCGCCAATTTAATGTTGAAATCAAATGCATAGTTTATGTAGAAAAGGAACAGAACAAGTGCAAGGCTGCGAAAAGGACGCCGGTTAAATGTCTACAGCAATTTGAAGTTTAAAATTATTTTGTTAAAGGAACCATGAATATAAATTTATGCATAAGAGATTCAGTTTAAATTTTATTTCCGGCGATCAAGCTGGTCGCCGAAGGCTGCTAGTATCATAATAAAATAAAGAAAAATATCTCCTAACCGGCACCCAATTAAAGGGCAATTTCAAAATAATGGCACTGTCAGTGGCGTAGAGAACCTAAGGCAAAGGGAAGGGTGTATAGAGAGAGATCCGGGTCCGGTCTTACGGAAAGCCATGGACACAAAACATTAGCACATTTGACGGTATTTTTTAAACCAAATATGATGACAGGCCGAATAAGTAAACCATTCCCCGGGTACCATTTACACAAATTACGACTAGGGGCGAAAAAATCATATCACGTCCCGGGAGCCACTAACCCTCGCTACGCCACTGGGCACTGTTGAAGGTATAAATTTAAATCTGAAATTTTAGGTCTAAGAGAGAAGAAAAATTCGAATGGGTTAGTGAGGAGTAGGCACAGCCTAAGTGGACGTAGACAGTACTGCTCCCGTCACTATCTCTCTTGATGACGACGCTAGTAAGAATGTGTACTAGAAAAGGAGGAATGTGATGACGACGAAAACTAAGAAAATTAACAGAAGGAAGCAGACGAAGGACTGCAGACTTTCGTGAAATTTACCAAGTAATATTTTCACATGCTGCAGTTCCTACAGATGGCATCACAAAACATGAACATGAATTAATGATTATGATTGTTTGATCAAAATTTCTTGATTAAAAAATGACTTACTTCAATTCAAAATTGTAAAAAAAATGTTTAATTTACTAACTATTATTTCATAAATTTATAATTATTAAATTTAGAGAAATTAATTTTAAAAATATATAGAAGCAAGGATGTAAGGAATGCTAATGAGCATCATTGCACAAGACAGTGTTAATATTTTTAAAAGTAGTTTCACTGAACGTTTGTCAGATTCCTCACTTTTTTATTCCCAGATTCTCTTTTTTGGCCATATTACTCAGAAAATTGACTCGATATCTTCTTTCATCCGGTTTGAAACTGTGAAACTCAAAAGTTTCTTAGACTTTTTTTTTTTTTGAGTTTCTCACATTTTTGCAGAACAGTATTATTAGATAAACATAATTATTAGTCCCAGGATACTTTTTCTCGTGTTCATCTTAACTTCTTTCGAAAATTTCAAAGAACTTTTTTTTCATCAAAAAAAAGAATACACATTTCTATTCTGCATTTCTTAGTTAGTCTTCAAATTTAAACTATCCACAATGAATGGTGTGAGAGAGTTTGTAGAATCAATCAAAAGGTTTTTGGATGAAATTCAACTTCCGTCGTATCTTTCTGAATATTATTTTGAAAACGGTTGATTATTTCTGCTTTTCTTCTTCTTATCATGCAATTACAATAGTGGAACTTTCTTTCAATAACAAATTTTTTGTATTTCTTATTTCAAAGTACAGTAATAATAAATTTGACAAGAACTTTCGAGTTTTCAAATTTTGAACTATAATGTTAAAAAATTTTTAACTTTCGCAATCTAACCTTCATCTTACGTTTTGACAAATATTAACAATTCACAAGAAATGCTGTAGTTTCCAACGCAATTTATTTAAATGTTAAGATGTTAATGTAACGTAACGTTAAGAACAATTCCTTTGTTGTTTGAAATAATTGTTTGTTCTGGCTCCTTCTGGTTTAATCAAGTGTTTTGGCTCCTTATGAGCTCTTAAACTATATTTAATTTATTTAAAATAGTTTTCTTAAGCACCATCCGCATTCGTGAGCAATATTTGTCTAATATAAATTTTATTCACTTTTTTAGGTATTATATATTTTGGTAAATTTTACTGAAATACTTATTAAATTACTTTTTAATAAATTAATTAATAAATATGTACATAAGTGTTGTTAAAAAAATTTATCCACGAATTTTTATTTTAATACAGTAGGGGAAATTGTGGTAGATTGATAAACGGTAACATTGATACAGTCCATGAATTTTGATGACTCAAGATGTTCACACCCCCTCATATATATGCCATTGTAACCCTTCTCACAAGGTAAATTTTTCGGCCATGTTCAGTCAAAAGTTAATTTACAAATGAATCAAACCGCTAATTTTCTCGCATAAGTAGATTTTACGTTAAGTACGTGTTGTGAGATTTCTTAAACTAATTACGTTTTCCTGCCAGGGAATCTACTCCAAAGGAAGGAAAACACATTTTTTTCTGAACTATATTAAGTTTTGATGTTGTTTAGCGTTGATTTTGCGTGACCACTTGTTTTAAGTAAAAAGGCCTCTTGGAGCAGATTGATACAATTGACTCCGGGGTACATTGATACGCATCATTTGTTTGTATCAATGCGTAACAGCAACTACTTCTCAAAATCGTCTTCAGAAATGGAAAAAAGAGGAAGACGCAATTAAGTATTTGTATAAACAATGAAAACGGTTTGAATTTCATTGCAAAAATGAAAAGTATTGTTGCAAATTGAGTTTAAAATATTTTTTTTACGAATTCATTAAAACTGGAAAAAAAATTGTACGGAAACTTAATTAATATCATCGAAAAAATAATTTTTGCATTTTCAGATGGTAGGAAATTTATTTTCGTAAGTCATCAAGAAAGAAAGCGAAAATTTCCCTTAATTTTTGATTAATTAAAATTTCCAAAAACGGCTTCGAGGCGCACATTCTTTCCCTCCAAAGTATTTTTGCACACACGCAAACATTCTCCTTTATTATTTGCAGAAATAAATTATTTCCTGAGGCATTATTTTTTCATTTTTCCAGTCTCATTAAAAATTTTGAATTTTTATTTAAATAAAATTTTGTTTCTTTATTAAACTTTTAAATACTGATTTGGAATACAAAGTTCATTGATAAAACAAATTTTGCTCTGATCCCACACCTGTTAATAATCATTATTTTCGATATTTCCGTGTGTATCAATGTAACCCTAGTATGGGGCAGATTGATACAAACCCATTTTTAGGAACAAAAGTGTAATAAGTATTTTATTATATCATTTATAACCAAAACTCGACTGCAATCCTAAATTAGATTAACAAATGTATAAATATAGTGTATTAGTTCTAATCATTACCCTTGGCAAAATCATTTTTTAGCTTTCCAAAAAAAGTGTATCAATGACCCGCATTCCCCTTACACAATGTGATGTAGGCTCAAAACCTGCCTTTATAATTTTCAATGTACGTGCTTCTAATAACTCAGAATTATATAGTGGAAACTCAAAAAACGTTTTCGTATGGCTATAAATTCTGTCAACAATTAACCTCGCGTCCACCCCTACTCCCTCACCAAAAATCTAAGATCTAGCAGTCTTTGAAGGTTTATTCAACGTTGTTATTGTTACAAAGCTATAAAGTTGTTTCCCTGAGATGCTAATCTTGGCGACAAATTTGGCTCTCTTGGCGACTTTGGCAACAAAAGGAATTTTCTAGAAGAACCTCGAACTTTCAACCAATTTCTATTGGCTTCAAGAACTTTCTGGAGATTACGTCACTTCCTACGTAATGAAGTCACTTCCTGTTGAAAAAGTATAAAAGCAAGCTCCCAAGTCAAGAAGAGGCACTCTCCAGCCATGAGCGGAGAAGGACGTCGAGGTCGCTCAACTCCCAGTTCCTGGGATGGTAGCCAAACCTCTATAGACAGCCAGCACTCGCTGAACAGCAACTCAACCATCTTTAGCGGATTCGGAACTCCCTACACACCCGAACAGAAAACCTGCTAACTGAAAAAGAAACACAGTGGACAAGACTGGACAGCCGGTACAGAGCCTGCATTTGTCAAATTGAAAAATTACACCAAGCAGGACAGGGAAACTCCGCAGAATGCATCAAATTAACCCTCCGCAGAAACGATACCCAAGAAAAGATAGAGCTCCTGGAAGACGAAATATACAGAACCGGGCCCTGCCCAAAACAACAGTGTCT
This sequence comes from Araneus ventricosus, assembly GCA_013235015.1. Classification (NCBI taxonomy): domain Eukaryota; kingdom Metazoa; phylum Arthropoda; class Arachnida; order Araneae; family Araneidae; genus Araneus; species Araneus ventricosus. The sequence goes on along the minus strand of BGPR01000967.1, from coordinate 106,691 downwards.
TCTACACCAGAGAGAAACAGAGGTAAGGAGCACTCGTATCTCTAACGAAAAATTCGAAGTCATTTCTCCGAAAAAAGCAGCTAAAATTCGTAAAATAAATTCAACTCCTGAAATCCAACTAGAAAATAAATTTGAGCAACTAATGGAAGTAGACAAGCAAAATGATCAAGCCGAAGTTAAAAAATCAGAAAACGATATCCCAGCCGTAAATCTTCTCATGGACTCAAATTATAACCTAACTCTGCAAGAAATAGCAAATAAATTTCCAAAAACCACTAACAAGTTGGTAAAAGGTTTCATAAGCATCACCGCGGACACGGAAGAAAATATAAATAATATCATAAACTACCTCAACGAAACTAACAAAGAATGTGTTCTTTCTGAAAAACGCGAAGACAGGCCCCTCAAAATAATCATTAAAGGACTCCCTACTGATCATAGCAAAGAATTAATCCAGCAAGATCTTGAAAATCAAAATTTTAAAGTAATCAGAATCAGCCAACTTAGGAACTTCAAACTTAAATCATTCCACCCAATTTTCCTCATTGAAATTGCTAAAAAAGGAAACTACACCAATATCTTTAACCTAAAAAGCATCAACCATCTCAGCGTAAAAATCGAAAACTACCATAAGAAAAACAAAGCCACCATCTGTTTTAAATGCTCTAGATTTTTCCATTGCGCCAGAAATTGCATGTGCCAAGCACGATGCATAAAATGCTCTAAAAATCACGAAACTAGAAATTGTGACATCAAAACTCGCATTGAGAGCCCAAAATGCATTGATTGCCTAGAAACAGGACATCTAGCTTCATGGCGAGGATGCCCAAAATTCCGCAATATAACCAGAAATAATAACAGACAAACTTACGCCCAAAAAGTTAAACACACCCCAAATTCAGATCCCCTTTCTCCCCATAGAAAACACATCGAAATCAAGGAACCCACAAGCCAAGACATGAACGAAGTTTCCGACCTTCTAAACGCAATAAAAATAATCAAAGACACCTTGAAAGAATTTCCTAATATATTAGAAATCAGTAAACAGCTTAAACATTGCAAAGACAAGATAGATTTAATCTTCTACTTCAAATTTTTAATTAAAAAGTGCTCCTCCTGCAAATTCTAAAACTCCCGGCAAGAAAGCTTCCTCCTCTTCTCCGCCCTACAGCCTACAAAGTCTCCTGATTGGCCGACAAGACAACTCCTGCAAGACTACTTAAACTGGCTTCACCCCCTTCTGCTCATTCCAGCGTCCGCTGGAGCCGACTGAAGACCTCCCAGCCTCTCCTGACTTGATCCTGAGAATCATCGCACTTCTGTAGAACCTAAGTGTATTCATGTCCAAAGTTTTGTCGACTGGAGGTACGTGGCCCCGCGGGCCACGACGTAAACCACACCCCATCGTTTCGTTTCGTCGAAGAAGAGGCAGTTGGAGTTTGAGCAGCAAGCAAGCTGGTGAGCTAATAAGAAACCTTTGAGCGCTGAGTTGAAATTTATCGGCAATCTCGGTGTGAATTTTTACAAGTGCTGTTTTAATACTTATGCTACGTTTCTTTTCCTAGAATATTTGTAAAATAAAGAGCTTTATCTTTTTTAATCCTGCTTATTGGACTGCATTCACGTACACCACAAGGCAATTTTGTCACATTATTCTCTCGACCTCGGGACCGGAGGGTCGCAGGTTCGAAACCCGATTCCACTGAAGATCCGCCGTGTATGGGGCCTGTTGCACGCTAAATCATACGTAGTGGCCAAACGTCCTCCCGTTGGTGTGGCGCGGAAGTTTGGAGAGGGGGGTGCCAGTTCAGGTGTCGTCCTCGTCATCTGACCGCGGTTCAAAATTACGAGGTCCGTCCCTAAATAGCCCTCCTGTTGCTTCAAAACGGGACGTTAATATAACCTAACCTGTCACATTATTCATTTTGAAGACAATGTTGTTTCCAGAGACCCAGACATCATAATGTGTTCTTTGCCCCTATATAGGGGAGAGTGGGGTAGAACTGGGTACCTTGATTTTGGCGTTATTAATTCTCCTTTCTAGTGGACAAATACTGAATTTTTCTCCACTAGTGAAGAAAAAAGAATGGTCATAGTTTCTAGGTTGTTGTTTTTTAATTCACTTCGTCTGTGAAGGTTTATTTGTTTTATGACGTCAGCTCTCCAATGTTCGTTAGATTTTAAACTATCCTTTCTTAAAAATCAGTATACTTTTCAAAACAATTTTTAGTCCAGCTTATTATACGTTTACTAAGGATTTATACCCTATCAAAGAATAAGGATTTATCCAATAATTGTGCTGTTCTATTTCATTTTTTATGACCTCTCCACTCGGTGTAAAACCAGGTACTTTGACTTTTTCTACAAAAAAGTCATTTGTAAAAAAAGTAATAAAACTATACTTTTCCTGAAACATATATTGTACTCTGATAAAAAAAAAAATAATTTTTTGGTAATATTTGACAAGTTCTATGTCAAATAGTTTAGCTCCAACAGGCCTTCGAACCTCCACTTTCCCCTACACACTATCTTACAAAGCACATTACTTATGTTTACAATCTTAAAACCAATCAATGCGCAATATTGCATAACCCCGCACCAGAAAGAAAAACAAGGTTGCCATAGCTATGGCTTTAGGTTTACTTTTAAATTTAACAGAAAAGCAATCTAATTCTTACATTCTTGATTGATAAGTAATAAGTATATCCTATTACAATACAGTTAAAATTTCATAAAACAATTGTTTCATGTTAAATTTTATTTAAAAAGGCAGCAAAAAGGTCGTGCATTAAACAAAAGGAAGCCAAAAAGAGCATCATTCACTGGAAATCTCCTTTAAATCTAGAAAATAAAATTAAATGGAAAGCTTAAATCCCCACATTTTTGATGAATGATGATGGTTTGAGTAGATACCATTCTCCCACTTGGCAACAAAAAAAAATTTTCAACATAAAAAGACGTTACATGTGTACATTTCTTAAAGATAAATAAATGATGCAGTCTGTAATTTTGAACGCATTCCAGAAGTACAAAATAAATTTGTTAGATAAAAATACTTATTTTTATAAAGCCAACAATATTAATCTTTCTTATATTGAAAGAGATGAATTATTTCATGTTCTTAATCTTCGAAAACAATTTTTTTATCTAATTGTATAGCTAGAAGTATTATAAAAAGGAGGAGAAATAGTTGAATATAGTTTATAAATTAAATTATCAGACTTTAAAAATTTTATAAATTATTTTGTCTGAAGGGAATTTATTTATAATGATGAAATATGAAACTGCAACCAATTTTGGAAACAACCGTGAAATGAATCGTTGTAACTCCATAGAATTAGCTGTGCCGAGAAACAGTAAAAATGTACAGATTTTGCACAAAGGAGTTACATTTGTAAATTCTTAAATTTAAAACTTA
>BGPR01000967.1:52764-88273 GCA_013235015.1 Araneus ventricosus | reverse complement strand
CAGAGACTAGACAAAAATAAATAAATAAAAGTTCTCTATTTCTCTTTCCTTTATGGTTTTCAAACAATGTCCAACTCCTCGATTCGAAAAGTTTGTTGCTATTCAACCATTCTGATAGCATCCCTCCTACAGGACAAAATCTGCTTCAGCTCAACAATATTTAAATTTGGCCAATTTTTTTGCCAGTTTATACGAAATATAATAATCATAATTTGCATTTCTTGACTAAATGTTCCACTATTACTATTTCTTCACTACAACGACATGTTGCAGTCTTTTGAAAAAACCTACCCTGATATTCTCCGAAAACTCCATGACTGGTGTAGATTTGGTTTCGGTAGAAATTACCGATTACTCTTGTTAGGTTAACCCTGTCAAAAAACATTTTTGTACAACGCCCTTTCTGGGATTGATCCCATCTTTCCTATCATTTGAGTATAATATTCCCTTTGGCATCATTACGTAATTGTACGCAGGATCTATTAAAATGATAGTCGATCCTATCCTTGACAGTTGCATCCTGATTAAGTTCATCTGCCCGCTCGTTACCCAATGGACCTTGATGTGCTCGAACCCAATGTAACTCAATTGCATACATCAAAGAAGAAAGTTTGCAAACTTCTGGAGCAAAGGTGTTGAAGTCGACGCCAGCATCTTTGCGGCCCAGCTAACGTAACAATGCAATAAAATTTTTATGAAAAATTTCGTAGCTAAATTTTTAAAATTTCTACTTATTCATAGTTATTAATAACGAACTACAACATTTTAAAAGTTTTCTATGTTTCCTTCGATTTTCTCCTAGGAATAGAATCAGTACTTAACAGTATGAAAATGGATGGAATAGTGATCCAATGCTGTTTTGATTTGAAGGAAAAAGTCAGTGAAGCTGGAATGCATTAATTTTGCAAATACAGTAGACACTGTTTAATCCGATTCTCGTTACTCCGACACCCCACTAGCCCGACGCACCTGTTGGAACATGTTACTTGGTGATGAGTCATTCTTTCCTGTAAAAACTTGAAACCTTGCCCCTTTCAATACAATGCAGTTTATATTTTTCTATTGACCCTCTATAGTCCGGACACTCTCTATAATCCGACAGGTGTCCGGTCCCATATGTGTCGGATTAGAGAGAGTCTACTGTATTTGCCAACCAGATTTGAAAACTCTCGCAAAATGGCATTTGAAGTTATTTCGATGTTTGGAGGTGCTTATTGGTTCGAGCAATTATTTCTCTTATGAAAAGAAATAAGTCTCCTGTCAGACCGAGAATTACTGACAGTTATTTTGGATTAGATTTGAAATTAATCACTGCAGACAAGATATCCATCGAAGTAGGAAAGATGGTAGCAGAGCAGAGATCCCAAGCGTCAGGAAGAAAACTTTAACTTTGTTTACTATTGGCCTTATTCTTCTTTATGCCATGTATTCGAAATAAACCTACATTTCTATAAACAATGAAGATTTATTATTACTCTTGCTGCCCATATAGACTTAGGCCTTCTTTATTTGGCCCGTGGTAGCATTTGAGTTTGGCTCCCAAGATCTGGAGTGAAACATTGAGAACAAAACTTGTTGGAAAATAGAAATTTCAGACTAACTGCTATATGCTGACGAAGGAAAATGATGAAAAATATATGAAAAGTCTATTAGATATAATAAGAGAAAATAAATATGAACTTTCAAACAGAATATATATTGGTTAGTTCTTTAATCGCCGTATTCCTAACAAAATCGCCAACAAATTTTCTTCACCGCCAGTTGGCTTCGCGAAATTTCTGCCAAAATATTTTGTTCAGCAAATATTTGGAAGTCTGTACTGGGCTTTAGTCAAATATTAAGAACAACTAAGGTGAACAACTTTACGAAGGGAAAAACAGAGAAATACTTTAAAAGTTCTTTTGGCGTCCTGCAACGTATAAAACACGTCAGTTCATGTGGCGTCATAGACTCACGACAAACATAACAATGCATACTATCTAACATGTGTAACTACAAGTTGATCTGTATGACAAAGACGCTTTTTCTTCTAATATCTTATGCTGTGCTATGACCGAATGTTTACATTTTGCGTAAAATTTTTGAGCAGAAAAATTTGTTCGTGTTCTATTTGTGGCTGTTATAATGTAAAATAGAAAAATGATTATTGACTCTCTTCAACTCCGTTTCAACTCGACCGTTCAGCATGTCGTCTGTCTGTAAATTTTTTTGTTATACAAGCACAAACAATCGCGTAGTTCGATTTTCTTCAAATCTGGCAAGAAGGTTCCTTCAGGTTATAAAAAAAGCGACATTTATATAGGATTTTTTTATATTTTTCTTCTGTTTGAAGATGGTAACCGTTTTAATGGTTTCAATGTTTCGGAGAGTCAGTTGGCACCATTAAAACATTTGAATCATTTTTGTAAAGGCGAGATATTTAATTGCAGTTTTGTTAATACTGATGAAAATAAAAAAAATTGTGTAATTAATTCACATGCAAAAAGAGATACAAGATTATAGCGGCATGTTGAAAGCTGCTTTGTCCTGTTTATTTCCATCTAATCTTGTTTCTCTCTTTTTCGAAAGTATGTTTTTTCAACGATTCCAGCCAAAAGGTTTATATTTTAAAAATTTGCAGACTATCTACTATCTAGAATGTAAAATTTTCTACCACTTTGTTCCAGTACATTTTTGATGTTTCTTTATTAATAAGTCAATGTATTTATTATTATGGAAATACAGGGAGTAAAGTTTGCACATAATATAGGTATTCAATATTGCGCATTGATTGGTTTGATTACGAAGATTGTAAACATAGCTTTGTAAGATAGTGTGCAGGGGAAAGTGGGGTTAAACCAGGTACCTAAGGTTCGAATGCCTGTTAGAGCTAAACTATTCGACATAGAGCTTGTCAAATTTTACCAAAATATTCATTATTTATCAGAGTACAATATGCTTTCAGGATACTTTTTCTTTTTCAAACTAAAAGAAGAAAGCCAATATATTGTAGATTCTGATAACTATAAGTTTCTTAATAGCTGTGAGTAAAATAAATAATGTACTTCGAAATTTCCCTCAGATAAGAATTTCGCCCTGTTCAATTTCACAGAAACATGTAGAAAAGAGTTATTTATGAGGCTTATTGTGCCATTTCATGACAAATGATCATAAAAACTCGAGAATGCCTATTTTGATTTTCATGATAAAACTAATGTTCTGCTGGGTGTTATTAACTTGATACATAAGGTTAAATAGACATCTCGAAATTAATAAGTTTCATAAGATTTTTAAAAATTACCTGTTTGTCAAGAAATAAATGGACACAGAGAAAGGTTAAAGAGCGGGATGGGGGTAAATATCTAGACAAAATGCAAAAGTTTCTTTCAAATAATCACTTTCTTTGTAAACAAATAATTTACATTTGTTAAAATAATTATTGACTTTTTATAATTTTGATATTGAATAGAAATATCTAATTACTTTTTCAATTTAGCTTTGACTAGCTATAAATAAATTATTTAATTAATTTTCTGCAACTAGTTTTATTCTTGTTTTTATCAATCTCTCATTTGAACATTCATTTTAGAATTTTTTTAATGAATTTTTTTTAATATTTACTGTCTTACTAATTACAGCTAACTTATATCCAATTAGAGTTTTCAATCTCCAAACGAGATGAAACATAAAAAATGACTGAAAAATAGTTGAAACAAGCGATTATTAAAAAAAAATAATCAAATATTTCCACTTGATTATTGAAAACTGAAAGATAAAACAATTTCTCCAAATGAAAGACAAATAAGTATTTACAATGGAATATTAATAAAAAAGAACAAAAAATTAATCAAAATGAAAAAAACCACGATTCAGTATTTATTTTGTGATACTAAGAAAATGAGGTCTTAAGATAAATCAAAAGAAAAAAAAATAATGAAGTATTTTCGCTTCTTTATTAAAAAAGATCAAACGATTATTGACACTGAATATTTTAAAATGTGATTAAATATTTACATTTAAAATGAAAAATGAGTGTGCTAAATAGTACTGTAAAGACAGATGGAAAAGAACATTTGGAATTTGTTCATTCTCCCGCTCATTACAACTTATTAGTTTCAAATGGGTAAATAAATTCCTTTGATGGTTTGTTTCTAAAATCATTGCCAAAGAATATTAAAATGAATGAGAAATAAAAAGTTATCAAATAGTTAATCTCTTGTATGCGAAAAATAGAAGACTAAACAATAAAGCTTTACGAAGAAATAAATAAACGATTAAGAATTTCCATTTCATCGCTGAAAAAAAGCCTTAATAAGAAATAACGAATGAGTCTTGTGAAAAAATTAAACATTTGGACTGGAAATTAAAACTAATTATAGTAGAAATAGATCAAATATTTGAATTTGAAATTTAAAATAATTAATATTCCAAAGACTGATGAATATGATGTTATGGATTTTGTTCATCTTTCTGCCTGGAATAAGCTGTGCTCGTGGCTTGTTTCAGATATCATGATCAAACTACTTCGAAACTGCCAGTGACTGAAATTTGTATGTCGTTAAAGACAGGTCAAATGACCAATTATAAATATTCACATACTGTTAAATATAACGAAGCACTTACATTTAAAAGTTAATCTCTATACCACCTTAGATGTAACAGTGAAGTGTTATTTCACGAATTTTAAACACCGTCTAAACAAGTCGTATCAATAACCCTTGAAAACTGGAGAGTCTGCGTTTCTCTGACTCTCATTTCCAGATGAAACTAGTTCATTAAAATGAATGCGGGCAGTATAAATAATCCGGTGCATTGTTCCTGCCGCGTGTGTCCATTTCATTGAACTCGTTCATTCAGAGGAAAAGTTTGTTAGAGAAACAAATAATGAGTCTGAAACTCGTTTGGTTTAATGCGCCTAGTAAAGTTTAGAAGGTTCTGTTTAAAAGTTAATCATGAACTTAGTACACAGCGTGAATGCTCGACGTTGTACTGGAGATTTTATTTCCATTTATGTTAGTAATTAATCTGCCGACTCTTTTGCACGAATTCATCACACTCTGGTACATTTATATCAAAAACATTCTTAATTTATGTTTACATCATGTTAGGTTTATGTTTTCTACACACTCTAACTTGTTTCATGTTTGTAAAAATAGACTTTTGTAATCGATTTTTCCTCCACTTCCTTATGTGATGGAGTTTCGAAATTTCTTACACTTGCAAATTCTCATTGAAAATACTCTATTTTAATATTTTAAGAAGTTAAATATCAGACACTTTTAGAACTTGGTTTAGTTACTCAGAAATAAAAAAAGTATTAAGAATTAAATTCACGAAATATTTTATTAGGTTACGATTTCCCTTTCCTGGAACATTTAAACAATCTGAATTTTATGTAATGTACAACAACCGTAAGAGAGAAGCACACACACATACACACACTCACGCAGAGAGTTTTTGATCCTTTATTTTATAGTAGAATAAATATGAGTTCGAAAATGCACAGAAAAATTTAGCATATATTTAAAAATACATAGTTTTCTAGCTTAATTTTAAATATGGATTAGGGCGCGGGTTGCCTAATCATAGAGCCTCGGAATCATAGAATTGCGGGTTCGAATACGATGTTCTCGAAAACCCGCCTTTTATACGGTCCTACTGAACGCTAAAGTGCCGTTGTGGATCAAACAGTGGCGAATCCAGGATTTGGGTCTGCAGGGGGGCTGAGATCATAAAAATTTTGTGTCGTCATTACGAATGTCAATCTCATGGCTTATATAAGCCAAAACACTTTAAATTTAGACTTGACTCACCTGACAATAAAAATCTTAAAAAACGTTACAACACTTTCTATAATTTAATAGAAAATACAATGAAATAACTAGCCAAAAAATATTTTCGAGCGCGTCAACGCTACTAGTACAGTACAAGTGGAATGACTACAAAAGTGGGGAAATTTCCGAGTTTGTCAGGCCAAAAAGCAAAGTTGTCTCCGTGTTTTTTTATTATTATTTTTAAAAAAAGGAGATTAAGATCAAACAGTTGTAGTGATTTTAAATAAAAATAAAAATTCTGGTTTAGCTCTGTGAGGGACTGCAGCCCCATAGCACCCCGCTGGATTCGCCACTGGGATAAATAACATGCTTCTGTACCCTGTAAGTTTGACGAGTGGTGGTGGTGTACATGTGGGGGTGGGCGAAACACAATTGGCATCTTTGTCATGAGACAATGTTTCGAAATCACGAAGTCAATTCCAAAGTAATCTTAGCTATATTTTCTTCCCCTTTAACAAATCTTAGCTTTTCTTTGTGATGCCGCCATGGTACCCAATGAGTAATTTATGTTTTCTTATTTAACAAAATTTAAACTTTCCATATAAGAAACGAGAAATAAAAAGATGCAAATCAGATTCAGCTTTTAGAAGGTTGGCTAAAAATGGCTTCATATTACCTTAAGTTTGTGCATATCTATGCATTCGTTCCCCGTCGCATACAACAGATACTTCAATCAACAGATGACCCAAGCCTTTTTATAAGGATTTTAATAAAGATAAATTGTTGAAATTTTTCCGTCCCTCTTCAGCGTAATTCAGCGTAAAAAGTAGCAAAATATCATTTGCTACCTTTTATGAGAACACAGTGATAAAAAAACTTGTTAGGTATTCTAAGAATTCTATACTAGTCAGGAGAGAATTATTATTACTTTCGAAAAAATGAGATATTTTTAAAAGTCACAACTTGAGAAATAAACTTCAACAACAAAATGCAAACAAAAAAAAAATGTTCATTTTTTTGTTGTTTTTTTTTTTTGTAAAAATTGATTCTGTAGAAATTTTTTTATAGTAACTTTTAATGCTAGCGGCTAGAGAAAAAGCCAATTTGCGCTTTCAGATGGTTTAACATATATTTTTTTTTGAAAATAACCATTAATGTGTAATACCAAATCAATAAAAGTGTACGGAATTTCAGATTTTTGTTTTCATTTTTTAAGAGCATAACTGCTTGAGATAACAGTAACAAATAATGCGTTTTTTTATTACATTATATTCAGATATAAAAGGCTTAGAGAAAAGAAAGAAAATGCATAAACGTAAGAATATGAGATTAAATATTAATGAAAGAGAAGCTTAAAATATTAAAACTTTTTAATACACTGGGCGTTGAACGAACTAAAATAATGATGCTAAATAATAATATTAAAAAAAATCCACGTTTTCTTTTCCCAAGAAAAATATCTTAACATTGTTTCAGAAAAATTATTTTATTTAACGATTCTTATGGACAAAGTGGCTACGATTCTTATGGACAAAGTGGTAGCGATTATTATGGACAAATTGGTAACGATTATTATGGACAAAGTGGTAACGATTATTATAGACTAGAAAATCGCCCGTCATGGTATGACGGGTGCAAATTGCCTCTTCATTCGAGAGATTTCCCGTCAAATTTGGCGTGTTTAAATAGATATATATGCGAGAGAAATGTTTAACATTGATTGAAAACAAATAAAATAAACATATGTTTTATCACAGGAAATTTTTTTTATTTACTTATTATTTACATCTTTCTTTATTCAAGTAGAAAATCTCCATCTGAACGGATAACTACCTTGAAACTGAGAGATGAACAAAAGTTTGCAGAATGGTGTTCATATGAAACCGTTAATTGTTTTGAAATTTTTCATGAAATGTATTCTAAGAAACTTGGTGATAGATGGCTTAACATAAGAACAGATAATTTCGTCTATGTTACAGGCTAGACATTAACCATTGTCCTAATATTGTTGTTTCCATGAAAATTTATAAGGATTTAACTGTAGAAATTTTGCATGATTCTGTGTTGTTAACGAACAAATCTTACCATTTTATATTGGGAGAATATAATAAATGTGATTGATGGACAAAATTTGATAGCTTGTTGAGTTGGTTAGCTTCATTTAAACCAAACGATGACAAACCAAACGAGAAAATAGAAAATGCAATACATTTGATAAAAGATACATATTCTCAGCAAGATGACAGTGATAAGGCTTTATTCTTCAGTGTAATAACTGAACAACTAAAATTAACTTTGTCATCTAAGCACATTTATTCTACAGAGTTTCTTCTTCTTGCAGCAAAATTTTATTTTTGCTATCCTGCTGTTTATAGTTTTATACGTAGTTAAAAATTTTAATTTTACCTCATCCCGCATACATTAAAAAAGTTATCCAATGCTTTGAAGGGCCCAAGTAGTGTTTCAAACAATAATCACATTATGTACCTTAAAAAAAGAATGAGATGTAATCTCTCCATGAAAAACTTATCTGCCTTCTTATAGATGAAATTTATGTAAATCCGGGGTGAAATTATAAGGGAGGAAAACTTCTAGGAAAAGCAAAAAATGCCAATCAACAAGCTAATACTATTCAAGCATTCATGATAACATATTTATTTTCAAAATATAAAGAAATAGTTGCCTTGGTTCCCATGAAGAATCAAACAGCTGATTACCTTTATTGCCAAACTCTGAAGGTCCTAAAACTGTTAAATGACTGCAAGTGCAATGTTTTATGTTTAATTTCTGACAAGTATAGAATTAATAGAAATATGTTCATCCATATTTGCCAAAGAAACCTTGTAAACTGCATCTCAAATCCTGTACAGGTAATAATTTATTCTTTTTATTTGATACATTTCATCTGATCAAATCTGTTAGAAATAATTGGTTTAATGAAAAAACACTAGGGCAAGTTTTGTGTTTTCCTTCACCAGACAATTCATCTAAAATCTCTTTAGCTAAGCTCCAAGATCTCGAAGATATTTATGAAACTGAAAAATCAAATTTGATTAAGAATGCGCCAAAGCTATCCTAGAAAGTTTTATATATATATATATATATATATATATATATATATATATATATATATATGTGTTTTTATTTATAGAAAAGTATATATATATATATATATATATATATATATATATATATCCCACTTCTTTCAAAAAACAAAATGTGTTACTGGCCTTAAATATATTTCATGAAAGCAATAGCTCATGGAGCTGGAGAGAAAGGCAAATATACCATGGGAACTAGGGAATTTATCGATCACTTTTTAAAATGGTGGAATATTGTTAACGTTAAAAATTCTGAGGAAGGTAAGAGGTTGAAAAATCCCTTTTGTGACCCAATTAGGAGTAAAGATCAAATGAGTATGGTGTTCCTGAACAAATTTTATGATTGGCTTGTTTCCTGGAACAACAAATCTGCATTGTCATTAAAAAAATAAAAGAAGTAGGATTACCAGGTAAAAGGTGGTAAATTGTCTAAAAAAGACACACAATTTGCCCTTCAGTTTACCACAAAATCATTGTTAGATATTGTAAATCATATCTTCGAAGAACACACCCCAGAATATATATTATTAGGTAAATTTCAAACAGATAATCTAGAGGCAAGATTTGGGAAGTATCGACAAATGTCTGGGAGAAATTATAATGTTTCATGCCTTCAAATATTTGAATCTGAAAAAAGCTAAAAATTGCAGATTGGATAAATTTTCATTCAGAAAAAAAGGGGAGTTTCACATAAAATCTTTAGAAATTTTTGAGGCAACTTCAGGAACTTCAGTGGAATTTGAAATAGATGAAGAATTGTATGAGGTTTTCGACACAACTATTGATGTTGAAATATGACCAGAGGAAATGCCAGCATTCATTTATATTTCAGGGTATGTTATGTTATGTATTATCAACATTCATGCTTTGAATTAATCTTTTAGATATTGAAAATTTTGTCAATTTTTTTTTATGAATTGTAAGTTTTTCTGCATGTGCTATTTATGAAAATGAAATAAAAATTTTTTTATAGGTTTCGGACATTTTTTCTCAAAACACTGGATAATCCATTATCAAAATTCATTTCTTGCAATTGAAAATTGTCCCAAAGCTTCTTTTTTAATGAAGTGTAAATTTTTTGCATGTGCTATTTTCACCAAACACTTAAATAAATTGATCGATAATATTAAAAACGCATTCAGTAATGAGTAACTCCCGAAAATTTTCTGCTTCTGTTGTGTTTCTACATAGGAATAAGCGTTTCCTACATCAACAACAGAGCGACGCAAAGGCTTTCGACTGTGAGTGACGAATCCAAGCTTCAGGCCTGAAAGAGCTGTCTGTTTACTTTTTGCGCACGGCCTCGGTCTACCCTTGCCTTTCCTAAAAGCCCCGCTCTGGTGATAAAACGGAAGTCACGTGATTGAGATCACACCAATGATTTCTCCAGCTCCTTCACTGAGAGGATGATGACATCCAAACTTTCTTTTCGAAGCTTCTAGATGTTTCTCTGAGCAGGTGCAGGATTAGTCACCGACTACAGGAATCTGAGCGCGTCCAGCGGCAATCGCCCCGCCACAGGATATAGTTCCCGGAGCTGAGCACTCACAGGCGCCAAAATCAGCCACTATTCAAAAGATATCCAGGGTAGATTCTCAGAAAACGAACATATTACGTCTGAGAGAAAAAAACAAATTCCGAGCTACATATTCAGAATTTAAGCAATTAATTAACTTTTAAACAAACACATAAAATGACGCGGGTATTCGTATAATAGATTTGAGTGAAAAGAAACAATATATGATAAAACACTTTATGAATTTTAAACAAAAAGAAATTGTTTGAAGTGAATTGTTACTTATTAAGTTTAGATAAAAGTTAATGATACTTTGATAAAAGTTAATAATAATACTAAAAATACTTTGAATTTACCTAATTAAATGCAATGAAAAAACAAAATGAGGTTATTAGTCTAGAAGTCAAGTTATTAATTTATTTTCGATGTTGTGGGACAACACAACACCAATCCAAATGTGTTAGTGAAAACAGAGCAGATAGAGAATTTCTAGAGAAAATAAATAAATAAAGATAAAATATCCATCCATACTAAATTCGTGTCTCTCACATAAAAGGAACTTCCAGTGGAAGCTATGGTAAAATCTTGTTCCACTTTTCTTCTTTATAAGAAATCGCATTCGTTGCCAAAAGCACGCCTTTCTTTTGTCAAACGTGTAAAAACACAGCCGATCGAATAGGAAAAACTGAAGACAAATCCTCGGCCAAAAATGAACGTTCTTTGTCCTTTAAATCTACTTTTTATGAATATTTCTGCAAATAACTAATTTTTTCCCTTTTGGGTGAAATATCTATGAAGCTCTCTAAACTATGAGTTCTATTAACCATTTATTTTACTTTCTTTCGTCCTATTTGTTGGAAATTTCCAAGAGTAATCGAATAGCGGGAAAATATTATTTTTAAATAAAAATACGATAAAGCTTTGAGGAAATTTCTATAATATAGCGTATGATTTCATTTGTGCAATGAAGTCTGAAATGAATAATTCGTAAAATATTTCGGCCACAGTTTTTATTAGAATAGTTTTTAGAGAACTTCATATATTTTCATTTTTGTCTGTGTGAATTATGTTAAATTAAATAATGTTGAAAGATTAAAAAAACATGTGCTCACCTTTAAAGAAAAGGAAAACTATTTTTTACACTTAATCTGTATAAAACTAAGAAGGAAAGAGATAAAAGGAATAGTATTAATATTATTAGGAATTATGTTAAAAACTATAACAGCAACAAAAAGGAAACCAATCGTAAATAATAAAAACAACAAATTAAAAAGTGAAAATTTGTATCATTATTCATTCAAAAATGTTTCAAATGATAATTGGTTTATTCAGAAAGATATATTTGAGTTAAAATTTGCTTCTTGTGAGTGATAAAATACATTTTGTAAATAATTAATGCTCTAAAAGATAAGGCGTACCAATTTAACTTGTTCAATATGAATCGCCGATTATAAAAATCATATGAGTTAATTTTTTTTTCAAAATTGCTTGTATGCTGTTTACACATTCTAAAAGTGTATTTGCATAACGAATGAAGAAATGACAAAAGTCAAGTAAAGTCACATTATAGGTATGTAAAATCTACAACGTAGAAAAATTCTATTCATGCATTCAAAAATGACTGATCTATAACAGAAAAGACCAGAGATGTCTCTAACACTGGGCGGAGCTTAAATAACTCCGCCCCTTTTGTCTACGTCATTATTGAACGAGCCAATCGGATGATTGTATAATAATATTACCTCAGCTTTCAACAATGAAAAAGAAACACGCAATTAAATATTTGTTTTAACGATGAAAATGGATTGAATTGCGTTTCAACAATGAAAAGTATTGTTGTAAATTATGCCAAAAACTATTTGTAAAAATTTATTAAAATTAGAGAAAAAATTGTATAGCAACTCAATTGATATCAATAGAAAGGTAATTTTTGTACTTTTTTTCGTTTATTTCTTATGCACTTTACCAAAGTGTATAAGATTTTGTATTACATCTTTCGTGACTAAATCTGTTAAAATCAGTTCTAAGATATGGTTTGCAGGCTAAAAGCCCGTCTTAGACGAGGAAAAATCTTCTAGTTTCTTTTAAAAGTTCCCTGCATTTTGATGTTACTGGAAACTCCTGTGGTTTCTGCAATCCACGAATCAATTTAAATTAAGATTTCATCATTGCAAGCGAGAAAGAAATTAATATTTTATACTTTGTAGATTATCTAAACAAGCGATAAGATCCCGTCTTTCTAATGATTCATTTTAAAATCTGTCTTGATTGTTGTCTTTTGAATTGCTAGAAACCTTTGTTAGCACTCTTCTCAGCAACACAAATAGCAGAACTCGAAAAATGGTTTTACAGATAATCAATGCCAACCAGCTTGGTAGGAAATGGCCTCGAGATTTTGGATGAATTTCGACATTTCAGATATTCCTGAGATGCAAAATACCATTTTTGTAATTACGTCTCTCTGCCGGTGTTATGTGTATGTGAATACGATAATATAAAAAAACCGACTTGCAAAACAAATAAGTGGTTCTTGCATCAAAATTCTAGAACTGTATCGCAGGACGAGATCCATCAATATGAATAGGTACTTTTTCCAAAGTACAAAAATAAATTTTCTTCACTGTACCCTGAATCTATATATACATTAAAACCCCGGATAACTGAACTCGGGTTAACCGAAACCCCGGTTATCCGAAATGTCTCTGAAATCGCAAATCCAAAAAACATGTACTTATAACTCTCTGGAAAAAAATTGAAGGCAATAACTTTTTTGCCTTTCAAGCCTCCCCAAGAAGGACAGCGATTATTTTTCGAATGCTAAAACTGAAATTAATGGGTATTAACAATATTAATTACAATATTGTTTACTTGTGACTGTAAGGCACATTGCCTCCGACTGAGGGTTAACTTTAAAAAAGAACATAAGCGTAACATACAAAGAGAGTTGTGAATTCGTTTTACACTGAAAACATTTCAGAATTACAAAATAGTAATAGATGTTCATATTCATGGTTTAACCGAAAAAATCGTTGTCCGAACCCCCCCCCCCTTAGTTCAGTCAACCAGGGTTGTTCTATATCTAAACAATAAAATGGAAAAGAAGAGATTTATTTTACCAAAACTAAGCTGGCATAACCAATGTGGTTGGAACGACTTACCTCTTTTTAGGTGGCAACCAAGGTCTCCCGATCTTACGGTTTGCGATTTCTCTCGTTGGTATAATATTTAAGCTCTAAGTATGAGTCGCCCTTGCCAGCTACGTTGAATGAACTCCACAACATCATTATAAACTCTTTCACGAACATAGAAAAAGAGCATGCCTGAACGTGGACGACCGAATAGATGCGCGGAACGAAAGAACATTATAAAAAACTAGGGGGCTCTGCCCCCTGCTCGCTAAAGCTCGCCAACCCCCAGAAGGATTGCGTTGCAATCCTCCCAGGTTTGCTACGCAAACCCTCCTCGCTTCGCTCGCTATAATGAAGACACTGTGTGTCCTAGAAGTTATTCTAAAATCTTCATATATATATATGAATCAGCTTTATTTTGCTTCTGATGCTTTAACTTAAATCAGCACAGAATAAAATTTTTTAGCCTCAAAAAAGATATTTTTCTTCAAATAAAACTTACAAAGTAAAGCCGATTTCCTTTTAATGCTTTCACCCTAATAAAGAAGGAATAAAATTTTTTGGCCCTGAAAAGGGCCGTTTTTTATATAGTGAAAGCATCAGGAACCTCCCCCATAAACACAATTAAATATTTCACATTTTGGAGCTATCACAGAAACAGATTCGAAAGATTGTGCTGTACAAAAGCAGGTATATACATATTCAATAAATTCCTAGATATAAAATAATATACAACATTGAAACAAATTTAAAATGTAGAGCAAAAAAAAATACACTTGACAATCAACCACAGAAAACTTCCCACTAAACACAGTTAAATATTTCACATTTTGGAGATACCACAGAAACAGATTCAAAAGATCATGCTCTTGATAAGCCAACATAGAGTTGTCCATGACTAAAAACCGGCACCAAACAGATCTTTTCAAAAGTTTGGCCTTGCGACTTATTAATTGTCATGGAAAAGGCTAAACGAATGGGAAATTGCATACGTTTAAATTTGAAAGGCATGTTAGTCTGAGATGGAATCAAAGGGATTCGGGGAATGAGAAACGTCTCTGTACCATCAATGGATTTTTCCTGAATAATGTTTTGCAGCAATTTTGTGATAATTAGGCGTGTACCATTGCATAATCCTTTAGAGGGAGCTAAATTTCTCAACAGCATTATAATGCAACCTATTTTCAACTTTAACTCATATGGAGGCAAACCAGTTGGTGTCAAAGAATTTAAAAATTCTTCAGGAAATGTCAGTTGATCTTAAGGATCTTCACTCATGATCATATCAACTGCTTTATAAATAGTTTCATTTCCCGGCATAAATTCCAACACTTTATTGTTGATTTCCATGGATCGCTCATTATTAACAGTAAGGATAGCTCGACCTTTAAGCTCCTGTGGGGTCACACTGGAAAAATCTATGTCACTGTACAATTGATGTATAGGGTCTTGTATTGAAGGGTAGCATTGCAAAGGCAACTGAATCGTTGAGCCACTTTTTTTCTTTCCAATATCCAACAACCAAGCACCAAAATCCCTTTCAGATTCAAGGGCCATCTAAAATATAACACTTGGGTGTATCTGCAGCGTTGTTGTACACTGCACTTAATAAGATTTCCACAACATTCCGCTGTTCACTATTTAACTGCATAGTATAACTATTAGCTTTAGCCTGCTCTTCCACAACATCAAAGTTCGCTCTCTCCAAAACACTTGCAGGCAAATCTACAGTTGGTAGCTGCAGTTTTTGGAGACTTAAATTGTAGGATGTAAGCAGTTCCTCAATATCTGCAAGTGCATAGTGAGGTCCAGTCTGCTCAGAATAACGATGCACAAAGTCCTCACAAAGTGAAACTTGATGCTGCACCCATAAATCTGGAACATCCTCGACTTCTCCAAAGCCACAAATTATTGCGAACAGCATGCGCAACTGTCTCGGAGATTGAAATTGTGCAGCTTCATTCAAAGTATCATGCCACTGCTGGTCACCTCGAAGAAGTCTATACCCCTGACATGCTTGTTGAAATGTAATGCATCTTAATCCATTTACGGTCAAAATATCTTCAAAACTAATGGCCCCAGACTTGCGCAGTAGTAGCATCCGCAAATAGTACCTCTCAGTATCCAGTATACTAACTACTGGCAGTCTCTCAATAACATTTTGTCCACCACGTTGTCGCTTCTTCCAATTTATGGTACTCTTATCAAACACATAATATTGTGGAATATCTGAGTAAGAAATGTTGTGAGCTGAAGGATCATTTTTGTTTAGTTCAAACCATGATGTTAGTGTTGTTTTTCTTAAAGCAGCTCGTTCAATTGCTTGAGCTTCTTGACCATCTTCGTACACAATCGGCTGTTGCTGTTGTAAATGCACAGCTAAGCGCACTACAGTGTGGGATTTATGCGACAAATTAAATTCATTTAAATGCCACATGGCGTCACGTGCACTAACATACCTACCTTCAACAAAACTTAAAATTTCATCATGATCCAGAGCACCTTCTTTTTGTATTTTGACCGAGGCTACATCATGTCCTTTGTATACATATTTATATAAGTATTTGACACTTTTAACTGAGGCACAAACTTCAACATTAATATGTGCATTAAATTTTTTAAGCAACCAAGGATTATATGGGACAACCCATCTGTTATCGATGGAATATTTCCCTACTTGGACAGGTTCAGTGGCTCTTCTGCGATAAATAGGGTATCCATTAACATTTTCCTCTGCATCATCCTTGAATTGTTTCGCAAAACTTTTGCAGCATTGTCCATCTCTC
Source organism: Araneus ventricosus (assembly GCA_013235015.1). NCBI lineage: Eukaryota > Metazoa > Arthropoda > Arachnida > Araneae > Araneidae > Araneus > Araneus ventricosus. The sequence goes on along the minus strand of BGPR01000967.1, from coordinate 71,989 downwards.
ATGAATGGAGAATTTATGCATTTATGCATGCATTTTGTCACAATTTGGAAGAGTCTAAGATCAGTGCAAGGATCTGGAAGTTCTGCACTCACAAACTTGTCAATGTCATCTTTAGTGCGAATTTTGCTTTCTGAATCTAATGTTAGAAGAATGTGGGCATGAGGCAAACCTCGCTTTTGGAACTCAGTAACATAAATATAGGCCAAAACAGTTCCAAATTCATTAGTTTTACAAATTTCCAACTACTAATACTTTCAATAAACGTGATCACACGAAGCGACTTCGGACTTTCCGCGGATGTAAACAAATCCAACTTGCGAGCTGTTGCCAAACGGCGATTAAGAAATTCGACCCTTTTTTGTCGCCACGTAAGAGAATTATATATATAGATTTTTTTGAACTATTCGAATCAGTGGCGACGATGGAGGCATAAAAGGGGGGGGGCAAAAAAATTTTGACACCTAAAAGTACTCCGGATTATAGGGAGTGTTTCCACCTTGAATTAGGACTGTACATAGGTTTTAGATGAAATGCAAATTTTTCTTGCAACGCTAACGGCCTTATTTACCATCCATGCTTAAACCATGATCAGCGGTTAAACGGGAATTCACACGAACAAGCGAATGCTGACCGAAATCATCAGCTGGATGTATACCCTAACTGGCTAGTTGGCGAGGAGAAAAATAATAAAATAAATTTAAAAAATCGCCAACAACCGAGAAATTGAGAAACCATACCAAAATAGCAATCCGCTAGGGTATACATTTGGCGATTCATCTCGGTCAGCTTTCGCATTATTGTGGCAGACACATCGTTTAACCGCTGATCATGCTTTAACCATGGATGGTGAATAAGGCCGTAAGCCTTTTTATTCATCGTCGTTTCGTGCACCCGCTTAGTCGGGATACAGCATTAGACTGTTACATTATTTCAATGTTTTACAGGTGGCGCTACAGGGCGCGCTTGCTAGCCATGACGTAACAGGGAGTAGACAACAAAATTTAAAAATTATGTTACAAAATTAGCTAGTTTTCCCGGATACTATTGTTTTTTTAATAGTAGTTTTTGGGAGCTAAAATGAAATAAAAATTTAATTTTTCCGCAAAAATGGGGAGGTGGTGGTTGGGGCCCCCCCCCCCCGATTTGCCGCCACTGATTCGAATAAAAAAATGAAGTGTTTCCCTCTTTAATGAGACATTGTTTATTTTCATAGTTTGAAATTACAGTGAGTTTAAACCGATGATTATTCTGTAATTAGTCTGTATTTATTTTCTTTTAGCTTTATTTTCTCACTACTAAAGTAATAGCTAAGTAGAAACATAAATTCTTATTTATGGAATGGAACGGTATTCTTATCTTCGGAGAAAGCTAATTTATCATAATAAAACTAATGTTATGATTCACTCGTTTTATCAATTGAATAAATTGTATCTTAAACCCTCAGGTAATTTTAGATAAGTTTACTCAGAAAGATTAAGAATTGTGGTCATGCTTATTTTAAAATATTGAGGATCGAGTTAATTTTAAATAAATGATTCTCAGGTAATTGCCATGATTAAAATTGTTTCCTAGAGGTATTTATTGAAATGAATTGTCCCATAAAATAAAATGTATGCAGATTTCGTTTAATCTATAGAATGAGTCCGTTTCCTTAAATAAATTTCAGACACATTATTAAAAGAATGCAATCGCATTATTAAATATGCAAATAAGTTAACTAAGTGAAGCGGAGCCACTTAACATTAAATCAGTGTTGCGTAAGGCATCTTAAGTGTGTGTCAGGGAAATCACGAAAACGCAAATGCAATTAAAACTGTGGAAGGTTGAACGAGGTTGATATAATTTGCTCTACTCATAAATATCTGGAATTCTATGCGCAAAGTACTCAGGAAATTTAAATCAGGAATTAACGAAATGTGTACTTCACTAGCACTTATGAAAAATATTCTGGTATTTTTAATTAAGTTTACTCAGTTTTTAATTGGAATTCATTTCATGAATGTAACAAATTTTTACGACACCGAAAAATGTAAGTTTAGAAAATGAATTTTTGTAACTGCACGCCTACTTTAAGTGATGCCTACATTACTTTTTTAATCTTATGAAGATTTTTTTAATGTTTATAACTAGCTAAACTTCAGATGAATTATGTTCTGCATTGTATTTAACGAGATTTCTTCATTCCAAATCATTGCGTTTCGTAACACAGTAAAGAAAAGTTAAGTTGCATTTAGGCTAATTACGCTTCTCCGTTATTGGATCTGGTCCAAAATTTCATCTGGATTACAATTTTGATGTAACGACCACATACTAAATTTCATGCATCTAGCTCCTTTTGGTTTTTGTTATCATGTTCCACACTCAAAGATGAAGAGACAAACAGACATAATTTTGAAAATTGTTATCTTGATAGGTATTGATAGGTATTGTTGTGTTCAAACGACTGACAGCACTGGTAAAGCGCGCACTGCTGTATATATATTTTTTGTTTTAAAAAAATTGAGAACCTGGCATTTTTCATTCAAGTTAAAAATTCATGCATGTATAATGAATTGCATATATAATGCGTTTGTAAATAAATGTCTATTTTCAATTTTGTAAAAGCGGTCTTATTTCTTGACTCAAACGACTTTCTGTTAGAGTCAGGGACTCAGGAGTATGTTTGCTTAGCTCTCTTGAATTAACGGTCGAAATCTAGAAGTTGGTACACACTCTTAAAACGCAGCCAAATCGCCAAATCTATACGTTGACCGCTGAACTTCCTTGGCTCCAAGTTGCCAAAGCTACATGCAGATAATACTTGCATTAGCTTTGGCGATTTGGTTTCATTTTAAGAGTGTGTACCAACTTCTAGATTTCAACCGAATTAACATTTTAACTGTTTTACTTTATTAAAAGGTAAAACATTAATTAAATTTATCATATATTTCAATGAAATCGTGGTTTGTTCTAAGATTTATAATACGTTGAAATTCATCAAAATCTCAAGGTGGAATTTTTAGATGATTTCAATAAAATCTTTATTTTGTAACTATTTCTGGTTGAAATCTACAAGTTGGAACAGACTCTAATTAAAAGTCGCCAAGTCGCCAAAGCAAGATGGATGCTAATAGTAAACAAACGTGCATCGGTCACAGTTAAAAGTTAATCGTTTAAAGTTTAATCTTTTTTCGAACCTAACTGCGTTTGTGGTTTGTCGTTGCACAATCTTCCGTAAATGTAGAATTTCAACAGAACTACTAGCTTTCCTAGCTCATTGAATGTAAGGAATATGTTTCTTTTAATTATTCTTATGAGACAGGAGAAATTGTGCTCGCGTTGCCTGCGGCATCTGAAGTGGGCACCGGGCAAGTTTTTTTAACTTAAAAAAACATAAGTGGCTTCGCTTTCAGCAAAGCGGAAACCTAGTAGTTTCGCTAGCTTTGTGAATGTACGGAATCAGCTTCTTTTCATTACTTTAATGAAGCAGCAGAACAAGTAATAGTAAAAAATTACGACTTTCTCAGTTCTAATATTTGCACTTGGGAGGAAATGCTCTAAATACATGAAAAAGAAAAATGAACAATGCGGCGCATCAAGGAAACCATCCTACTGGTGAAGACAGCATTCCAAATGATGAATTCCAAAATATGACCAAGCAACATCAAAAATTCTATGCAAACGATTTTTATTATAAGGCAATAAAAAAAGTCCCTCAATTATGTGATCGGAAAAATATATAATCATTAAATAAACCCAAGTTCTATTTGTCATTTCTTTACTAATTGAAATCATCCTAATTAAAATATTTTTACTATTTAATTAAATATATAATAAATAGTTAATAATCATAAGTTTTATAAAAATCCGCGTAGTATGTAAAAAACTCAGACACGCGAAACGCGCATGACGTAAGCGATCTAGCCGATGGGTTGCCAATGGAACTAATCCGCTTGATTCTTCAGGTAACCATATTGGCGACGAAATCGCTTGTGTTCCAACTTCTAGATACCAACCCTATTTCTAATTACAATGGAACTTTGATTTACCGTCACTCGTTTAACCGTCAGTTTCTTTTATCCGCCATCGTCTAAAAGAGTATGTTTATTTTATTGCAATACATTTCTGCACATCAGTACTCTTTTATTGAAGTTTTCAATGATCGTTTTGTAAAATTAAATACGATATGTATGCATTATTCACTTTAAAGGATTTTATTTTCATTCTCGTCCTAAGCCAGCAGTGAAATGACGTTAGTAAGATATTCCGGTTATCCGTCTATTCGATTATCCGTCACAGCCCAATTCCGGACGGTGACGGTTAATCGAAGTTTCAATGTATATATGTTATTACTAATATAATAGCCCAGATCTGTCTCTCGGTAACGCTCTGACGTCAACAGCAATAAAATTCTCGCCATAGCACTGCGAGGCGTTAAACAGCATTATTTCATTGTTAGAGAACCTAAATTTCAGTAATTTTAAATTTAAAAGTGTAATTGTCGTTCTAATTTCAAATTTAATAGCTCTAAAATAGTGAAATAAACTTTTTTTTATCGATTTATATAAAATTTATCTCGCTATGATCAATAGTTCCGAGAAATTGTAAATTATATTAATCATATGTATCAAATTAATTTCCATTTCTTAATAGAAAGTAGTAAATTGCATCAGCGGTATATCATGCGCGTGATATAGTTTGGACGCCACGATGAATCTGATTATTTATTGCAGTCGTGACAAGCAGAGAAGTTCTTTGTTTTGATTAGAATTTCGAAAAATAGTTCCTTTGAAATTTTAACTTAAATTTCATGGTTATTGAATTATAATAAAATTGTTAAACAAAGGAAAATGCTTCACACGGAATGTTGCTTACCAAGAGGTTTTTTGACTAAAGAAATATGTAAATAAAAAAAAAATTCCTGTCATAAAACATATGTTTATTTTATTTGTTTTCAGTCATTGTTAAACATTTCTCTCGCATATATATATCTATTTCAACACTTCAAATTTGACGGGAAATCTCTCGAATAAAGAGGCAATTTGCACTCGACATGATTTTCTAGTTCCTTAATAATTAATATTATATTATTTTGTTTCACGTTCTGGCTGTTTCATTTGAATTTACAAAAGAAGTAATAATGTACAATCATATTATACAATATTTATAGCTTAGCTTATTGAATTCGCTCATATTTAACACATTCTGAATTTTTTCACTCTTAACCCGTTAGTCGCCGCGACTCACGTCGGAAATTCGAATCATCTATCAAATTAGATGACTCTCTGCAATCTCTTAACTATGGTAGAGGAGAGGTTAACTGATTAGATGGTAGGTATAAATTGTATTCGATCTCCGTGTGAATCGTATTTGATTCACATGGCGATTAACGTGCTGATCACGAATATATCATAAATAAAAATATGGAAAATGTTAACAGGATAAAATTTAGAATTTATAGAATCGATGACGTCGAATTCGAAAAGCAAACGAAATCTTGAAAAGCAAAGATTGGATTTATTCCAGTGTGAAATGTAATTTTTCAGTGCCGGTCGTAAATCAAATGTATGCATTTCAAAACATATGGAAAAATGTTTATTTAAAAAGTTATTGCAATTCTTTACAGACGAAACACAAAGAAGCAATGACAAGAGTGTATGATACTGAATTTGTTTTTGGAAAGATTTATTCGAGTACACGCGTGTCAACTTAGAAATATCAGCGCTTGTAAAGTTAGGAATATATTGGAAGATTCCATGAAAAAGGTTTATAACAATTTATTCTTCATATTTCTTCATATCTTTTTGGCCATCAGCTATGCTTTTTGATTTGCAATTATTTTTTAGTATATTGTAAACAAATAAGGTGATAAATCTTTAAAAAAAGCATGTATAATATAAATAGAGGTAGGAAGTTATTGAAGGAAGTTTTTTTTTATTATTTAGGTTCGCTTATTAAAAAAAACCCCTTTCCTCCGAAATACAGAAATTCAATTATTTATTTATTCATTTATTCAAAGAAAGCACACTACAGAGATGACTCCATTTACAGAGTGCATGATCAAAAACATACAAAAAACACACTGAGGCTCCAAAAGTCCATGTTGCACACCGTCACATTAAAATAACAAAAAAAAATCACACAATTTTTTTAAAAAAATTTAGAACACCAAATCAAAAAACCATTAAAAAAGCAAGGGTCAGAAAGTCAAACACACACAAACACTAGATCAACGTACAAAAATCTTAATATGTATGTTCAAGTGTAAGAAAAGAAAAAGAAATCAGGCCATGCATTTAAAAGTTGAAAACAATTCAATTTAAAAACAGTAGGAGACATATGATAAATGTCCAGTTCACCAGAGATCTTGTTAAAAGTCTTATAAAATTTATACAACGAGAACCTGTCAATATAATTAAATCTAGAATACACATTATTGATTATTTACTAATTTTTCATGATAAATATTTAGGTGTGTGCAAAGCAGCCAAGGGCCAAGCATTCATCTCAATCCATTATTATCATAGGTGTATGCGGTCTGTCGGTACCTATAATTTAATAGGGGTATCTGTAAAACAAGATGCGGTGTAGCTAAAGGATAGAAAGCGTGGTCTATATTATGTTTGTTATGCGGCGAGACTAAGATGAGAAATAAAGAAGTGATGCTGTTGTGATATTCGTTACAAAATATTTTGTTATTTCTAAAGTTTTCTCTTTAAAATGTAGTGTGGCAATACAATATTTGTCTTACGAGCGTTGCCTAGCAACGCACGAAAAAGATGTTAGATATTATAAGATTTAAAATGAGTTGTTAGAGGGAGAGACCAAAATGTAACAACTGATGTTGATAGTCCAACGAATGAAAGGTATTACGTTGAAAATTTATATTAAAATAAAAGTGTTTTTTTATAAAAAGTCTGATAATTCATCCTGAATACACTACACTGTCCATAATAAAGCGGTATTTTTCGGCACTGAAAATGGGAGAGAATGTTTTATTCCTTTTTCAGTAGAAGGAAATGAGTTCAGAGAATCGGTGGATTTATTTCAAATTTTCCAATACGACCTAACTGAGAAAGAAAATAAGCATATATATATACCAGTAATTTTGCTATAATTTGTAAATATTTTTACAAAGAATACTTAATGATCATATTTTTAATAGCGATATTTATAAAGAGACAAAATTAAGTGAAAGAGAAATTTCTAATAGAATTCAAGCCTTCCATAAAAAATTGGGAATTAATTATATTAAAAAAGATTATCCTCACATCTTTCTTACACCAAAATTTCACAAAAGTCCTCTTAAATTTAGAAGTGTTACTAATGGCTGCAATACTTATATTACGAAATCAGGCAAACTCTTGCAAAAATACATACAGACAGTGATAGAGAATTTAAATAAGCAAAAAGATACAATTATAGTAAATAATAGTGCAGATATAATAAATGTAATTAAAGATGTAGAAATAACTAGTGTACATACTTTTGACTTCCAGGATTTATTTAATAGTATAGATATTGAAGATTTAACTAATACCCTAGTAAATATACATAAAGATTATGATCTTAAAAAAGATATTAACATTAATAATTTTAAAAATCTTATTAATCTTGTTCTAAAAGAAAATTATATCTTTTTTGATAATAAGATTTTCCATCAAATTAAAGGATTACCTCAAGGAGGCCCAGCTAGTAATAGTTTAGCAAATATTTATCTTCACTACTATGAAAAAGATTTGAATAATTATAGCCATAGTATATTATTCCGCTATATAGATGATTTAATATTATTCAATAAAGAAATTGGCCTTAAGCCACATATTGACTTCTATCCTGATTATTTAAAACTTATAAAAACTAATGACAATGAATTAGCTGCAGAATTTTTAGATCTAGATATTAAAATCATAGATAATAAATTGGTAACAGATATCTTTGATAAAAGAAATGCATTTAATTTTCATATTAATAAATTCCCTTTTTGGAATAGTAATCTTAGCATTTCTGTCTTCAAGAATTTAGTAAAAAATTATATAATTAGAAATAATAATTTAGTAACAGACATTGATATTAGTATTAAGAACATAAAAATTTTTACTCCTTTACCCAGGATTATGGAATGCCTATAGGTTTCCTAAGAGCATATATAGATAGGAAATATTTAGGTCATTTAAAATAAAATAAATCACCCATATTGGTTTATAAAAGAATATTTTTATTTCTTTGTTAGTGGGATAGTGTTTTCACTTATTCTACTCTTATTGTGTAGCTTTATTCAAATTTGGCTATTGAGTTATTTGTTTCAGATTTATTACATAGATGGCGCCAGGATCTTTCAAGTGAAAATTTCCTTTTTAATAGACATTTTTAACTATTTTCTAATATTTTCTAGATAACTAAATGTATTACAATTTTTAATATAGTTTTGAGAATTTTAATATAGGTATCTTACTAATTCATGATATCAAAAATTAATTATATTATTTATTCAATTATGCTGATTAATGGTAAGATTTTTGGTTGTGGCAACATGTGATGTCAATATGCATGGCGGGTTATATTCAAAGAGATGAATTCTGGTAAGTTTAAGAGGAGACACAGATTAGTTTATGTTTATTGTAAAGTATGGGTATTGTATTGAATTATATATTTACTGTCTTTAGTGTAATATCTTAGAGCAATATAATGATATTTACATATTTTATCCTGAATTTTAGTCATTTCTATATAGTCATGCTTTATAGTTAGGGTTAGTATAAGACTTTTCTTTCTAAATTCTTTCATTTTAGGGTAAATTACCCTTTTTGTTTTTTCAACAACAATAGTAACAGGGATGGTTTGTACAGCAAAATTAATTTAACCTGGCTAAAGCTTGTCCACAGCCAAGCTGCTATATTAATTTTTGAAAACTCCATTTACTTGGATTGCCTATTTCATTATTTTTAATAACAACAGTGTTCTTTCACTCGTTGACATATAATGTTTAAACTTGATTTTTGTTTATGGTAGCTTCAGTAATTTCAATTTATTAGATTTTATTTAAAATTGACGTATTGTTCAAATATTGACTTTTTGGTATAGGATTTAATTCTTGTTTACTTTATTATATCTTTATTTCTATATGATTATATACTAGTTATATTTGGATTTATACTATATATATATATGTAAAATGAAAAACGCAATTAAAGGACAATAAAGATTCTTCAGGGGATGAAGTTATTGTGAACTGTTAATATATATATATATATATATATATATATATATATATATATATATATAAATATATTTATATATATTTTTCCATCTGTTACTATTAGCATTTTTCTTTACTCGGATATACTTTCAATTCGATTTTTCATATCATAGTTTGTTATTTTATTATATTTTATTGTTTTTCTGTTATGTTTTGCTTCTTTTATATATATACAACGTACAAAATATATGTATAACGTACAAAAGCGAAAACAGGACAAGCGAATAAATTCCATTCTGGTTTTTTTATTTATTCTAATGAATAAAATCAAAGTTAAAATTAAAGCAATTTGATGGGCATTTTTTCAATTATGTTTATATAATAAGTTGTTAGAATTCAGCTAAAAGTACCTGAGTTTTCTTTTGATTCTTAATAGTTAAGTCTTTTAGCAACAAATTTCTTTATTTACTGCGTTTCTGGTAATGAAAACAATTATTTGAACTGTAATCACATTTGTCTCTTCGAAAAGTAGACTCTCAGTGACTGTCTCATTATTTTCAGAATTCTTGTAGATAAGAGTTTACGACACCACCGCAGTTTCAAAAACCACAAACCTGCTTTAAAGACTCTATGATAGAACAACGGTCATTGACGCAAGAATTGGACTTCCAGCAAACCCTTTTGCAAAAAAACCCCTTTCTATCTTTATATAGATAGTAGAAATTTCAATACTTTGAGCTCCTTTTGTTATCTATTAGATCGCAAACATTTCGATTTTCGCCAAAGGAAACTGCCATTCTTCTCTCGGTGTTAACGATTGCGGAAGCCTTCTCATCTATGCATTCACACTTTATGGGCATCCACCTTATAAATGACAATGAGATTAGAATGAAGATTTAGGAATATGGCAAATGAATAGCCAGTATGAGAGTACACATATCTATAGAGTGGAAAGTATGTCGTTGGAATCAAATACTCTTACTCTACTGCAGTCTCCCTCCACTCCCAGCAACTGTTAGGACGACTACGGACCGTGCAATAAATCGCCTGTAGTTGGAGTGGTAATTGGTCTCTATCCTAATCCTCTATCTCCTCTAAGTCGGTAGTAATGAAGTTATCACAAAGATATTGGAGTCAGCAGCTGTGGAGTTAAATTTTAATTCGATGAAAATGTCGTCTATCGGAAGAATGACGAGTTTCTGTTCTGTTTAGAGCAGAAGTTCCCAACCTGTGGTACGCGTACCCCTGGGGGTACTCGAAGAACTAAATGGTTGCGCCCGGCTAACGGAAAATTGCTTCGCTCTTGGCGACTTGGCTGTTCACAATTCGATAAATTACCGACTTCGCGTAATTCGACTCAATTACGCGAAGTCGGTAATGGAGGACACAAGAAAACAAAAGGAATTAAAAATGTTACAGAATTTTTGTTTCGCCAAGTTCGTGTAAAAAGTAAAAGTGGGAGTTGTACAAGTCTTAAACCTACCCTCAGAATAAGAAGAAAAGAAAGCGAAAGAAAGTGTAATTTCTAGCTGTCCTTATAAGATAATGCGGAATTATTACAGTACTGATTTCATTTGTTTTGAAGTTGAATTAATACTATTGAAAAAATGGAATAAAATGTAAAATCCGGTACTTTTAGCCGGGCGCAAATGTCGCCAATTGTGAACCAAACGTTAGCCAAGTCGCCAAGCGAAGCGATTTTCCGTTAGCAGGCCGCAAATGTCGCCAATTGTGAACAGCCAAGTCACCAAGAAAGCGAAGCGATTTTCCGTTAGTCGGGCGCAAATGTCGCCAATTGTGAAGAGCCAAGTCGCCAAGAGCGAAGCGATTTTCCTTTAGCCGGGCGCAAATGTCGCCAATTGTGAACCAAACGCGCGCCAAGTCGCCAAGAGAATGGTTGTAAGAAAATTGGCGGAATTCTACATTATTTGGCGATTTTTCGCTTGCGCCCCTTTCCGCCTAACGGAAAAGTACCTAAAATCCAAAACAAGTCCTGTAAATGTTATAAATTCCAGTCATTTGACTCTTAAGCTTACCTAGGCCCTTAACATTATTGATAAAACTTCCTTCGATAGACAGATGGTTGGAGGAGGGATATGAATGTAAGGGGTACGCGAAAATAAAAAAAAAAGACTAATCAAAGGGTACGCAAGGGGAAAAAAGGTTGGGAACCACGTGAAGCAATACAAGCTGGAACAGTTTAAGGAAAGAATATAGTTTCTGACAAAAATGTTGCAAATCTTCTAAGGGAATAGCTATGCAGCTATAGGTGCAAGGAGTACCATGTCGATCATTCGATTAATTTCAATTTATTTAATGAGATACATCAGTAACAAATTAATGTTTTTGTAGTTGCACGTAATATAACAGAATGCGCCTAAAAACAGCAAAGTCTGCAAAACACTGACTTATACGACCTTCATTCACTTTTCGAATATTATTAGAATTTAGAATAAATGTGGTTTCTAGCTGAAACCTAACAAAATGAATTCAGCAGAACTGATATCTCTTTCAAAAGGCTAATCAGGTAAAAGGTAAATAACTGTTTAGCCTTTCACCCTTTATTTACCGAATTAACTTATCGGCAATTTTTTAATTTTATTTTGGCATCATTAGATACGTTTTAATGCAGAATAACCGCAGGAAAGATGAAAAAACTTTTTTAATTAAATAAAATAATTGAATTAATTTGATTAATAATTTAAAAAATTAATTTCAGTCTTCATCTACCTTCTACTGCTTGCTGTCGGAACTACATTCCTCGTAAATGGTCAAATTAAAAATGGTAAAATTACGAAGATATAAGAATGATTAACGTAGCACTTTTAAGTACCGTCGGGAAATAAAGGGTTAATGAATTCTTAATCTCACGAACGATCATTCCAAAATTACGTAACCCCTTCTAAATACCACCACCATTTCTCTAATCACGTTTTCTGCTCGACTGCATCCATTCTCTATATTTGGTGGGCCTTACGTCATAATTCCGGGACTATGAGGTGTTAAACATCCGTCAATCCAGTGCCGGGAATATCATGTTGACTTTATCGCTTATGCTTGGACGTGACTTTGGAGATAGGCAGAATTGTGCAGAGGTTACGTTAGGTAATAGATTCGTAAACATGGCTATAAAACAGGTTAGATAGTTAGTATTTTTTTCCCATTGGAATGGGATTGATGTTGTTTTGTAGTACGTTTGGTGGTGAGTAACGAATTGTTTGGGGCAAGCTATTGAAGGTTTATGATGGTCAATGTAGTTTTTCAATTTTTGGCTAGAACTTTTGGATTTTTTATTTGGCGTATTCACATAAAAGAACTAGCATTAAAAATGTCATTTAAAATAATTTTCACGTCATAATTCCGGGACTATGGTGTGTTAAACATCTGGAAATCCAGTGCTGGGAATATGATGCTGACTTTATCGCTTATATTTGGACGTGACTTTGGAGATAGGCAGAATTGTGCAGAGGTTACGTTAGGTAATAGATTCGTAACATAGCTATAAAACATGTTAGAGAGTTAGTATTTTTCGCACTGGAGTGGGATTGATATTGTTTTGGAATATGCTTGGGGCAAGCTGGGGAAGGTTTGTGATGGTTAATGGAGTTTTTCAATTTTGGCTCGAACTTTGGGATTTTTTTATTTGGTGTATTCACATAAAAGAACTAGCATTAAAAATGTCATTTAAAATGATTTTCACTTACGAGCATTCGCGCAATTTTTTTGTAGAGTCATTTAAGCAAATTATGTTCTGTACTTTGAGTGGAAGTAGTAAATTGATAATAGCTGAAAAATAAGTTAAGAATTTATATTAACGGAACTACATTTTTCAATGCTTCAGCCGCATGAAAATAACATTCATTATCTAATCATACAAACAGAAATTTTGAAGCTCAATTGCCAGAATGAGTTTCGATATCAATTCTGTGATACTATACTGAGATTTGTTAATCACTGTAACAAATATAAACTGAATTAATTAGTTAAACATGTATAAAATTATTGATAAATAATTAAAATAAGATCGAGGAAAATTTTTCGAAGTATTTTTTAGTCTAAGAAGAATACTAAATTTGATTAAAATGCTAATCTCTGTAGTTATTATAGAAACTAAAGAAAATTAAAACATAGTTTCTTTGAAACTGATAAAATGCCAGCTTCTTAAACTTTTTGGAAACGTGTCTTTAGCTACGGAGCACAGATCTCTGTTTACACCTTTGAAAAAGAATAGAAGAAATAACTGCAATGCCAATAATAATCTGATATCTAATCCTTCTGTATACAACCTATATTGTTTGGGTAAAAACGCATACTATTTTTCACAATAATACTTCATTCCGTGTTTCATTACGGAAGACGAAACATGCGATTAATAGGACCACATATGACAAAAGCCTTCGAAAAAGATCGTGACTGAAGCAAAGGTAAGCGTTAATAGAAGTGGACAAGTCGAGTTAGACGTTAAGAAAAGTAATTGTGTGCATAGCAAGAGACTGAACGATACTGGCACTTCATAAAGAGCCAAGCAATTGATATATTTTGATTCCTTCTTTCAGAATTCAATAATATCAACGTAAGTAACTGGAAAAAATAGGAATCTGCATAGGTTGGAAAAAATGTTACAAAGTAAATTAAAAAGTAACAAATAGTATTAAATGTAAATGGGATGCAAGAAGAATGTCAGCACATTACTTTTCAAGGGAACCGCCAAATCGATTGAAGGGCCTCTGTAGGAATGATGCCCCTTATAGCAATCATCTGTCAACGTTTTTCGTTTAACACATTTAATGTCTTAATTAATCATTAATAGCATCTTTATATCTTTCTGTACAAGAGGACTACACTTAATCTCTACACTAATTTTAGTAACTATCGGAAGTTCATTATTTTCCCTCAGCAATGTCATGTGCGGAGAACTTTGTTGTCATTTTTACGACGGGTATAAGGGAAATATAACTCCCCATGATAACTGAATATGACTGCAAAATGTTTTGATCTTTCTGCATTATACGAAGGAACGTTTTCCCTCCAACCCGATTAAAATAAATTCTGACCTTTAAAGACCACAGAAAGGAAAAAAAATAATTCGTATGGACATAACTTCATTACTTCAGAAGTTACTGCCGTCATCCTCTTCTTTCACAAGAAAAACGAGTTAAGACGCAAAATTCAATTTTTGTGCATCACACTAATTTTCGTGTCTACAGTTCCTTTATTCGCATTCAGCTTCTTTGATTTCATAATCTTCACGACACTTTTGAATCTAATTAAGCTCGTATTTTTAATGAAGACAGAGTTTCTAAGTCACTTATAGCCCTTGAGAACAATCTCAATGAAATCTCGCATTTTTTTAAAATTTCTAGCCGACGTTTTCTGCTTAGAAAACAACAGAAAACACACCAGAAATTAACTAAATATGCTAAAATTAACTGTCTGAGGGCGCTGTCAAGAGATTAAATTATGGACACATAAATCTTCGCTGTGCCAAAACATCATATGGTTATTAAGACTAAAAATTAGATTAAAAAATTTCTCTTGGGGTTACTTTAGAAGTGCCAAGAATAAAGTAAATTAACGATGTTTGCAATTTTTTTTTAAGTTTTTAATATTTTTGACATACATTCTTTTAATATGCTTGTTAGAAAAAATAAAAAGGTCCTTTTAAAGTTAGGATTTTCACACATAGTTAAACATGTTAGGGGGTTTGTTTGTGAATTTTAAGTTACTTAAAATTTTGTAGATGTTTGAAAGGAAAAATTTGTTGCATAAGACTAAATTTATTCTTTTATTTGATTTTTATTATAAAATAGGAATAAATTTAGTATTTGAATTATTTGACTAGTCGGAAAAAAATATTCGCTGCATTTCGAAGCCAAATTAAAGTTAATTACCAAATAATTAATTGGTTAATTAAACTTATTAACGAAGCAAATTTCTGGTTTCTTTAATAATTATTGACATTGATTATTAATTTAGTTGGTTAAATTAATTTGTTGCTGACTTCTTTATAATTCATTACTAATGGTACTGATGGTTCTTCAACATGAAAATTATAAAAAAATGTTTTTAAAATTGTGTAAAGAAAACCACTTACGATGGTTGGTCGATAGAAAACAATGGTAAGTATTTTGATTGCGATACAGTAATTAAGCAATATATAGTTTTTAAAATTTAAAATAAAAAGAATATTATTTGCAAATAATCACTGCGTTTTAATCTAGCGAAAAGATTCTTTCGAGTGAAATATTTTCTCGAGTGAAATATTTTAAAATCATTTTGTTGGATTAAATTATTTTTAAATAATTTTGATCGACTAAATGTTATTTATATAACTTATAATTATCATTGAATTTTTGTATTTTGCATAACTTGCTATATTTAAAGATTATTATTTAAGAGTTGATAACTAAAGAAAATATACAGAGGGTGCCCTCTGAAGTCAAGAGACCTCCTCCCCCTTAACTTTAGAGCAGCTACAGCTAAAGTCATAAAAGTGGTGTCTAAGTGCAGTAAAATGTCTGCGCGTTACGCGTTGAGACCACTTGGCAGTCCCACCTAGGAGAAAAGTTCAGAGTCAACTTTCTATCTCGAAAACGATATGAGGCACGTGAAAAAAGTCAATTACAAATTTTAGAGCATCATCGAATGCAGTACAAAAAGATACATCCAGAATGTTAATGCTAAAATGAAACCGTAAAACGTGCATTTGATTGTTCACAATTTCCAAATCTTTGACGTCGCGAGTAGACCGTATGCTTCTATAAAAGACATGTTTTGAAATTCCAGAATGAATTGAGCCCTTTTCCTTATCTGCCAAACACTCTGCAGGAACTACTCTCCAGGGATGTCGAAATCTTTATACTGAATCCCTTAGAGGTCAAATATTTGATGTCGTGGTAACACTAAACGAATTAACCTTCCAGCGGGTGCGCGATTGCAAGATATACTTGAATTGTGCATCGTATTACATATTTATATCGTTATTTTATATATTTAAGTGCAATTTTATTTATAAAATCTTTGTTTACTATTAGGCTAATAAATACAGAGAACATAAATAAAAGTTGCATTTATTTTTGTAAAATTTATAAGCCCTAATCCTTACTGGTGTAGTGTATTTCAGGATGAATTAACAGACTTTTTATAAAAAAAACACTTTTATTTTAATATAAATTTTCACCATAATACCATTCATTCGTTGGACTATCAACATCAGTCGTTACATTTTGGTCTCTCTCTCTAACAACTAATTTTAAATCTTATAATATCTAACATCTTTTTCGTGCGTTGCTACGCAACGCTCGTAAGACAAATATTGTATTGCCACACTACATTTTAAAGAGAAAACTTTAGAAATAACAAAATATTTTGTAACCTATATGACAACCGGCCAAACCCTCTGCAGGAACTACTCTCCAGGGATGTCGAAAACTTTATACTGAACCACTTAGAGGTAAAATCTTTGATGCCACGGTAACACTAAACGAATTAAGTCCTTATCTTTACAGCCCGAACCCTCTGCAGGCTATCTGGGGATGTCGAAATCTTTATCCTGAATCACTTAGAGAGTTCAACCCAGCGTTCCTTGCAGACATGATATGGATGGATGAGACATGTGTTTCGATTAATGACGTGCACAACAGGTAGAACATCCATCGCTAGACCAATGTGTGATTTAGCAATGTATTGTTGTCTGCGATCAGGCTGGCTGCTGGAAGTTTTCCTGGTTTTCCTCCAAGCAAAATACAAATGTGGGCCAGTTGCCCTGAAAGTCCTCCATGAAGGCAACTTATCCCCATATACTGGAGCTAAAGTAGATTTCAGCCTCAGATGATACCTAGGCGCTCCTATATTATGTCGACCAACAGAAGCTGCCACGCTTACTCTTTACCGCAAGTCCTTGACTCATGGACTTGGTGGGAAATCCTAGACCACGGAGGGCCATCACAACAATAAATAAACGCTGGAATTGATTCATCAGCTGTTTTACTCGAATGGGAATATATTTGTGTATTAAGACTCGTTTCTACTGTGATGAAATCTGGAAATTTAGAAATTGAGGGCTCAAGTGTCATCCTCGTCATCAGAACACTTATGAAAATGGCCAGATCCCTCCACAATAAAGGGAAAAACTCTTCGAAACCATACTTTAACCAACTAAATCAATCCAATCTTTCCTTTTAAATATGACTTCTCAATTTAGATCTATAAATGATATCCACATGTGGAAGTCACCGTCGCAGTCGAAAACAAAACATGGAGTCATAAAGCAAATTTAACTCAAAATCTCTGATGCAAAGAAATTTAAACCAGATCCTTGAAAATCTCTTTGAATGAATAAGTGCCATAGAAAAATATAGTTAAAATTTAAATTCATATTTAATGAGAGATTTTTCTTATGTTGGACGCTTTACAGTACGTTTTGAATCAAAATTTTTTTTTGAAAAACGAAGCAGAGTTTTTCCAAAAGGAAGCAAAGTAGTAACTCTCAAGCAAAGAAATTTAGCCAGAATTATATTATGAATTAAACTATGAATTCCCGTAGGAGGATTGTAAGCTTGTGGGTTGAAACCGAAGCTGAAGAATCGTGGCTTTTCGTAAAAACGGAAACTGAAAAATGTGAAATCCAAAGAGACTCCAAGGAGATTTTGTTGATAAAAATACTGAAACGTAAGCTGAAAACATAAGAGAAAAAAACATAAGAGATTTGAATCTTCTTAAATCGTGACACAGTTAAAAACCAAGAGAAAACCGCTTCTTCTGAGTGATAGATTTCAAAAAGTTTAAGAAACTTTTAGAAGGATGCTACTTCCTGTTAGTTCTTTGGACTCAGTATATCTACCATTCCACGTAAAATTTTGAATCTTTTTTAAGGATTTAAGGATGCTGCTTCCTGTTAGTTCTTTAGACTCAGTATATCTCACATTCCAAGTAAAATTTTGAATCTTGTTTAAGTATTTAAGGATGCTGTTTCCTGTTAGTTCTTTGGACTCAGTATATCTCACATTCCACGTAACATTTTGAAACTTTTTAAGGATATGACTATAATTTAAGTAGAGTAGAATCTCTCCCGTATGACGTGAAATCGTAAACACAAAGAAAAAAATTGCGATTAGTATCTGTACAGATCAACGAACAGTTCCAAATTACACATAAGATAAATTTAACATTTTCATGAATTTTCGATTTTTTGTTTAGAGAGGCTAATGTATACACTTACCTATTACTATATAATAGCCCAGATCTGTCTCTCGGTAACGCTCTGACGTCACTAACAATAAAACTCGCGCTACAGCACTGCGAGACGTTAAACAGTATTGTTGTTATAGAACCTAAATTTAAAGTAATTTTTGGTAATTTTAATTAAGTACTAATTTTAAAGTAATTTTTAATTTAAAAGAGTAATTGTCGTTCTAATTTCAAATTTAATAGCTCTAAAATAGTGAAATAAAATTTTCTGTTGATTGATATAAAATTGATCTCGCTATGATGAATAGTTCCCGAGAAATTTTCAATTATATTAATAAAATATTTCAAATTAATTTCCTTTTTAATAGAAAACTAGCTGCATGGCCCGGCGTTGCACGGGCTATCTTGAATAATGGGATATTCCCGGGCGGAGAGAATTCAGATCACGTGAGCTCTTGGGATACATATTTTCTTAAGTATGGCTTCGTTTTTGTTTTCAACAAATATTGTCACTTACTTTCCCCAACAAATGTAAATATTCTTTCATATCTAGTCTTTTTATTACTAATTTTCATATGCCCGCCTCCGGTTTATTTTTTTACACATATTATCGCTAACGTAAACGTTCTGACAGGCTAGAAAATTTTCCTAGTACAAACAAAGTCCTAAGACCGGAAAGAGCGTGCGCTCTAGCTGATTTCGGCACGGGGACTTAAAAAGTCATAGTCCGAGTATAATCCCCGTACCTAAACAAAAAAAAACACCATCAGGGTCGTGCCACGTGCATGGTAGTAAAACCTGTTGGGATTTTTGTCCCATAGCCCGAGAACCAGCCGTGCGACCAGTTACGGGCTAAGA
>BGPR01000967.1:0-40690 GCA_013235015.1 Araneus ventricosus | reverse complement strand
TGGAAGGAAGTCACCTCGACGGTGGACGTCACCGACTTGCGTAAAGGAGCCACTTGACGAGGAGGAAAGGAATGCCATCGAATTTTAGCCAATTCTCACGTGAGTTGGGTCGACCTTACTGGAAAACGAGAGGATTTAAGCTGCGGCGTGGGAGAAAAGGAGTGGTTTTATCGTTCGATCACTGTGATCAGATTCTGACTAGGATCGTACCAGTGTTGGACTTTCAGCGTGTTTTCGAAGTAACTGGGGTCCACCAGTCGCACCTGTGAGAAGAATCACCAAACTCTGACTTGAACGTCATCGTTAAGAAGCTGTACGCTTCTGTTTAACTTTTTCCTGAGGGTGCAGCTCTGTATCTGAACTTTAGAGTTTTAATTCAAGACGGCGACGCTCATGAGGATAATTTGGAAATGAACAGCCAAAGCACTAACAACAAAAAAGATACTAAATCTATTAGATGTTAGAGAAAGAAAAAAAAAACTAAGGCTACGTGATTTCAGCGCATGAGGAAACTCTGGTTTTATATTGAATATCAGTATATAAAAGAGATCATACGCAAAAAGATTGGTATCTTATTTGAAGGAAATTATATGAATTTTAGAGAACCAGACTTTGTGGGGGGTATGCTATGATGCGTTTAATGTTGGCATTTGTTACGTAGCCCTGTCTTTTATTAAAAGATACTGGAACTTATTAATATAATTAAGTTTTGTTTCCTTACGTTGTCAAAAGCATTTGTTACTGTAGACATTATTAAAAAAGCTTATTAGTTAAGAAATATTGTTTGAAAACAAAAACAAATTAACAGAAAGTTTACATCATCTTCTTTTTTTAAAGTTTCAATATAAATCAATTAATCTCCACGACGACCTGGCAAGAATCTAGAATAACAAGATCTGTCTAATGGGAATCTCATTTTTCCGTCAAAACTCGTCATAAATCTTCATTAATGAAGCAGTTTTCATAGAGAGAATTCGTTTGGTTTTAATCCAGGACAGATTTAATGGCCCAGAATGCGAATTTCGGGAATTAATTACCTGTTTGCTGCGGATTATGACACATTTATTCCATGAATTAACTGAATGTATGATAATAATGTAAGCGATTCCTTCAAACACGGATGACTGGTAACAGGAAATACACCTCCAGAAAGCGCACTATTTTGTCATAGCAAATAAGGAAAAAATAGAAGTATGTTCAGTGGATTAAATACGGTTTATATAACAGAAAACGTCTAGTAGTAGATGTACTGTTTCAGATTGTCCTAAAAGCCCTGGGACTTGTTAAGCTAAAGAAATGCGCTTCTCGAGATGGGATTCCGTTTTTAGTTTTGTCTGAAATCGGAACTATGGATAAAAGCAGGATTATTTTCTCTTTCTTCAAACTATCAGTAACAATTCTAGAGACATAATTGCTCAATTATATTTCAAACAAGAACGTCTTTCATTTTTTATTCTTAAAAAAAACATGAACAGAGTCCTTTGGAGGGAAGTCCTGACATGAACAGAACAGAACAGAACATGAACAGAGTCCTTTTTTGAATTTGTTGGGGAGAGTGGAGTAAAATCGGGTGCCTTGATTTTGGCGCTATTAGTTCTCCTCCCTAGTGGGCAGATTCTGAATCATACTCCACTTGTCAAGGAGAAAGAATGGTCGGCCTTGTTGCTGTCTAATTCACTGTGTCTGTTAAAGTTTATTTGTTTTAAGACGCCAACTCTCCAAAGTTCTTTTGCTTCCTTACTTAATAATCGTTACAGTTATAAAAACTATTTAGTCTATCTTATTATGTTTACTAAGGATTTATGTCCCATCAAACAATAAGGATTTAGTCCAAAAATTGCGTGGTTCTATTTCGTTTATTATAGCCTCTGCACTCGGGGTAAGACAAGGGCAGTCAGTATTGATGATTCTTTCGCTGAAGACGATAAAAACACATCAGAAATTGATTGTTTATATATTAGTGTTGCATTTTCGAATTTAAATAAATGAAAAGGGTGGATCCAATGTAGAAAGTATCTTAGCCGGGCCCAGGAAAGCAAGGCGCAGTGGCGCAGAGGAAGAAGACAACTGCTTTTCATGTGAATTTTGTAACTAATATTCTTAAATTGTCATATAAAACAAAAATATATTCTACTTTTCCTCTGAAAACCTAGATTTCCTAATTTCCCATAAAATTAACATGTGAACCCGGTTTTACCCATCCAGTGGGGGTAAAACAAGGTAGCTTGACTTTTTTAAATAAAAAAATCAATGATAAAAATGTAATGAATCTATGACTTTTCAGGAATGATACATTGTACTCCGTTAAACAATGAATATGTTAATAAAATCCAACAGGCCTTTGAGTCTTAGCTACAAGGTTTTTTCCCACTTACACCTGTAGTTCTCATTTGCCATTTGGTTTCAAGCAAATGGCATTTATTCTATATATTTTATAAATTGATAATTAAATGAAACTATATTCTTCGGGAAGTGCTCGGAAGCGTTTCGAATTGTAACAAAATGGAAGAAATGGAATTTATCCAATTCTTAAAAGGTTATTACGAAGCATTTTTTTATGTTCTCTAAATAACCATTAAATGAATCTAATGAAAGAAAATGAAGATTTTCTTAAATTTTCCGAGAAATTGGTTAGAAATGAATGGATAAACAAGAAAGAATCTCATTCTTTTTTATTTTGCGGCAATTGAATAAGGCTATGAATTCTTCGAAATTCTTTTAACTTTTATGATGTAGCTTTTGAACGATATTCTTTTTGATAGTCGTTCAGATTCGGATATATTGCTGAGATCATTAGAAATTCTCCTTATCAAAACTTAATGTGCATGGTATTTTTAAAGCTTATTGCCGTTTCTTTAATAATGTTACTGCACCCGATATTCGATTATATCAACCTCTTTAAGCTATCTTAGATCAAGGCATTGTTTCCTCAATACTTTTAATTGCCAGAAATTTTCAAGCCTTTGCAGACTCTAATTTAGTTGTAATTTATTTATTTTAGAGTTTCGATGGAAAGAAGCATTTTTATCATGAATTCTTCCTCTGTTTCGGAGTTCGAAGAAAGTTTCCTTAATTTGATTTCTCGTTAATTTCTAAAATTAGCTTTTTTTCTTGGAGAAATTTTAAGCTTTTCAAGCAGTGGTATGTACAGGGTATCCCAAAAGGTCGTGTACAAGCTCAATATCCTCGTCTGTCAGACTATGAAGAACAAATTTTACTAAGGGATTAGTGTCCAGGAACATGACCTGCGGTCGTCATAGGCTAATGTTCGCAGGCGTTGTGGAAAGCACAATCTGGGTGTGTGTTGCTATTCTCGGGGGTGACTTTTTATTAGGTCTTTACCTATTACCAGAAACCTCTAACGTATCTGCCCGATTTGTCTTGTCTATCGCTCGATAATTTGTAAATGGCTGTTTCAACTATTCTTAAGTTCATCCAAAGTTGAATTCATCCGATATTCCATACTGGAGCTATAATTTATTTTTCTTCCCCTTCCCCTCCTCTTCAATGTAGATATGAATGAGTTAATTTTTAAATGAAATTTCTCATACTTTCAGTTTTATTTTAGGGTCGATTATGAATCACGAGCTGTAGATTACTGACCACTGATATAAGGGAAGAACTAATTCTCTTGTATCAGTGGTAAGTAATCTACTGCTATTATACAGGGTGGGCAAAAAGCCCGTAGAAACTCTAAAAATTCATAAAATCCGGAAAAATAACCGAAATTTAAAACGGTTTACAGGGTTAGCATCGCTAGGTCACGGGAATTTTTTTAAGACAGGAAAAAATAACTCAAAACAGCCGATAGATGGAGTTGGTACGAGCGAATTCGGTAGAAATATGCAAATGAGACGATGTAATGTATGCAAATGTATGAATTCGGTCCATCCAATCTGTCGGAACTGAAAGATGCGATCCGCCGACAGGTGTCATGTATATATTCGGACCTACTGCACTCAGCCGTTGCTGGATTTGCAACTCGCCTGAATGTATTATCTCTTGTTATGGTGATCATGTGGAACACATGCTGCTGTAATAAACGATTTGGAGGTATTCTATTAGTTATTTGCGTATCTTTTCTTTGACATATGAACGTCAGCGCCACTTATCGGCTGTTTTTGAGTTATTTTTTTCCTGTCTTAAAGAAATTTTCGTGACCTAGCGATGCTAACTTTGCAAATCGTTTTTTGATTTCGGTTATTTTTTCGATTTTTATGAATTTTTAAAGTTTATAACTTTTGCCCACCCTGTATTATATTTCCTACTATTATTACACCTCGATTTCACTATAAATAATTATAAAGTCATAAAAGTCAATGCATGAAACCATTAAATTTTGTTTTTTCTCGGACAGTATCTTAAAATAATTCACGCTATATTTATACAGATAATACTCCCTTGTAACAATGACCGTAAATCAAATATAAATATCTCAAATATTTAAATATAAAACAATAAAAACCCTTCTTTTTCTGTGTCTAATACTTTTTCTTTAGCGGTAAATAAATGACCAACATTGAAAAAAGAAGAAAAACAAAAATCAGCTTTACAAACAGAGATTTTTCCTATTTCTTAACATTTAACCATTTAACCATTATTAAGACGGAGAAAATGCAACGCAGGAAATACAACCTAAAGTATGCCACTTAACTTGCTTATTAATTGCAGTTTACCTATTCGCCATTCAGGAAGAATGAAAGAGCTAATATCGTTGCACACGTGATTTATTGCCTGGTCCTAATTAATAATTGCTCTGGAGGATAAGATGGAAATGAATATTTATAAATATTTCCTTAAAAACTGTCATTAACAACGAAACGAGATCACAGATAGTTGAGTTGAATCAATTCTAAGAGGAGAGAAATTAATTAAATGGAATCTACCAGAAGGAACTGAAGCCTCAATCACCAATGATTTTTTAGCTATATTTATCACCGACTAATCATATTCACGTACCCATCCGATCAGATTTTGAAAGAACACCTGGATTTCTTGTCAATCTATTATATAAAACAGGAAATGCATGCTCTCTCTGTCTGTATGCCCGTCTGTCACTCACTAGAACTCCTTCTAAACGGTGAACGGTAGGGACATGAAATTTGCACATGACATTCTGTGGTACATTTCTAGGTCAACTGTGCTATTTTCAACTTTCAGAATTGATTAATTCATACGATATTTAATTAAATAACGAAAATTAAGCTGATTTTTGTTATTTTTTGCCTCTATAACTTCTGAAATATTTATCGCACGGAAATAATTTTTACACCATCATAAACTTAAAGCGGGCGCGCGTTTGCATTCTGTCCAGGTGGAGTGTCTCTTGCCCATCCAACTGGTAGAGTTTCTGTAATGGTATCAGGAACAGGGGCATGGGACGGCGTTCTCATACTTCATACTTGATTCGATACTTGAATTGTGCATCGTATTGCATATTTATATCGTTGTTTTATATATTTAAGTGCAATTTTTTGTACTTTTCCGTTAGCCGGGCGCAAATGTCGCCAATTGTGAACCAAACGCGAGCCAAGTCGCCGGGCGCAAATGTCGTCAATTGCGAGCCAAGTCGGCGGGCTCAAATGTCGCCAAAATTTGGCGGAATTCTACATTATTTGGCGATTTTTCGCTTGCGCCCGGTTAACGGAATAATACCCAATTTTACTTATAAAATATTTGTTTACTATTAGGCTAATAGATACAGATAACATAAATAAAAGTTGCATTTATTTTTGTAAAACCACACGATATATATATGTAATACGATGCACGCTATGTCATAATTTACGTAAGCTCTCCCGCTCGGAGTTTAAGTTCAATACTAGATTTCACCTAAGATCTACCCTTTTTGCTGACTAGGAGTTTGTTAAATCGTCGTGGGTCAAAGGTATGGCCTGAAAATTTGCTGGGAGGTGCTGTCTCAGGTGTTCTCCTGGCCATCTAACTACAGTACAAAATTCCGAGCCCTTATTACGGCTTCAAAACGGGCCGTAGATTTTACAAACTATCACTGAAGTCAATATCTAATTGAAAATACCAAACAGATTTGTTAAAGTTGAATAATTGTGATGTATGACTTTATTTCGCTTAATTTTATAACATACAGAAACCGTAACCGTTAATTTATCAATTTTGGCAACGTATTTATATAATCTTTACTTAAAAGATTTTATAATTGAAAAATGTTAAAGTGTTACTCTAAAAGAACCGTTTAAGGGTCCCATTTTTTTGTTATCCAATAAGATGACCCCTCCTGTTTTGGAAAGTTGCTGTCGTTTCCCTTCATCTTAGATGGCCTAGAATACTTGAGATGCTTATGGACTCTACGTGATTTTTGTGTTAAATTATAAAGCTAATTAATGATTAAATTTTAGTTTATAAGCCTAAAAATGCGATAATTCGACGCACGTCAATATTACGCTCTCTACCCTTAAGGGGTTAATCTATTCCATCTTTTATAGAACATGTAGGTCAGATAATGATTTGCCACATGTTGTACCAAACAAATAAGCATTAAAGCTTGGACTTCATCTCAAAGCAGATCGCAGTAACTAATTCTGAAATTGAGAAGTTCTTCTGCGGCTTTTTTGTTCTTTCTGCATTTGCTGTCTTTTTTTCTTGAGATAATTAGGTATATGCATCCCAATGCGACGACTGATTTATTGCTAAAGTGGTCGATTAAATTGTTTTTCAAAGCCACGTAATTTATCTGAAGCAATTAGGATACGGAAGTGTTTTCTATCGCGTTAATTATTGTTTGTAAGAAGAATTATTTATCAAGTCTTCGCCTGAGCTGCAAGAGATAATATTCCTTCTTTTCGAAACAAAGTTAGCTGGGTTTCTTGTTCCAGACATGTTTCTGTTCTTAGTATCGGGACAATTACATCATTTTATCATTAAATCGTCTGAAATGGCTCTTTCGAAACATCGTGTTATATTGCAATTATTTACAGATATATATAAGGAAAGGAAGTTTTAGATTTTCTTTCTAATTACGTTATAGAAATAGCGAATGGATAGGATAGATTGGGAAGCTTTATGAAAATTAGATTTATTGATTTTCTTGAAGCGAGGACCTCTGTAATGATTGCTGTAAGTCATCACTAATAATGAGAAGAAACAACCTGAAACCATAAGACAAGGAGGAAAAGTATAAAGCAAGAAAAAAATGATACGAGTGATTCATTCATATTCACTTCATCATGAGTGGATTCATTCATTCATGAATGGATTCCTTCATTCATGAGTGGATTCATTCATTCATGAGTGGATTCCTTCATTCATGAGTGGATTCCTTCATTCATGAGTGGATTCCTTCATTCATGAGTAGATTCATTCATTCATGAGTGGATTCCTTCGTAAGTGTATTCATTCATGATTCAAATCACATGTAATGTCATAGTCACATAATGCATATAACGGCACATATTAACTTTCTTCGGCTTCTCTGTGGAATCGCTCTTTTTCCTATAGAAAAAATGTAAAATGGATTCCGAAATCCATCCGCATTTTATGTGCATCACATAACTTTAGGTTAACTTCAAGTTAAGAGTGTGTGCAAGAGAAAGATGTGTAGGGAAAGACTTTGTTTATGTAAGAATTTACGCATTCGCCTGGAAAAGCAGTATTTGTGAACGTCAATTTTGTATGCGTTTTAATTTATATTTCTATACTACTGTAAAAAATTAGAAATTCGTGAAACAGAAACAAATAAATTGATAACAGTTAGTTAAGAAGAGAATTCAGCTGACAACATCTGTTATATGAGTTTGATTTCAAACTTGTACTTGTATGAGTGAGCCAAACATTATTATTTTTTTTACTTTTCTCTTGTGTAAACAAATTCTAATGAAGTAGTTTTTGAACTATTATCAATTCATCTAAGTTAATTAACTTTTAAATTTCATGTTGGTTTAATGCCAAACAATGACAATCTGCGAAAGTTGCTTTACTGAAAAGAAAACTTACTTTTATAGTTAGAAATCTTTCGGCAAAGTCTAACTATTAAAACAGTCAAACTCCCATTAATTATGTAATTAAAACTGAAAACAAGCTGAGGTAAGCTAGTTAAGAAAGAGGAAATTAAATAATACTAGACAGAAAACTGTCTTTTAATCTTACAACCATTTATATTTGCATTTTTGTGAAATTTCTGACAAGTGGAAAATTTTAAATGCCATGGGTTGATTGATGTCTTCAAGAAAAAGAACTTAATTAATTTTCTTTGAAAGTTTGGATATGATTAACATGTTTTACACTTAATTAAAATTCTTTTCGTTCATATTTAACATTAGTTTTATTTGACAATTTCTTAAAAATGTTGTAAAATAATACTTTTCTACATTCTGTGTACCACCTTAAATTATATAAGAAACAAGCGGAAAGTTACAAAACGCAATTGCTTTATAATAACAAACAAATTTTACAGAAAAATGCAAAGAATGCACTAAAGTAATTTGATTTACTTAATTTTGAGAAAACTTTAAAGTAATTTGCCACATTTCTGTACAATTTTGAAAAGTAGTAACAAGAGGATGTCTTCATAGTGACAAAGGAAGAACAAAATTTCAAACTTTTAAAATTTAAGGACTTAAAATGCCTACGAAAGGTAGAGATTTTTTCAATTTATATTTATTAAACAATGCAGCGTAAACTAAATTTTATTCAAACATTTTATAAAATGTCGGAATTCGGTTGCTTATTTCAGGTTACGACGTTTGAATTGATTAAAATTTTGGTGCAAGTGTTCAAAGCTTATAGAAGATACTAGGCTATAACAGCGATTTCAAAGAAATATTAAAATAAAATTTATATATCCTCCTAGAATAATTTGATAACAGAACTTTTTTATTATAAAGTCTGTAATAACTGTGTACTCCAGTCTTCAATAAATTCACTTCTTTTTCCACACTAGTTTATTAATTCTACTATATACGAATAAATAGGAATTATACATATGTACAATTAGGATTCACTTTCAAGATTACTCATAATTACTGACTCGGAATTCACCTCGAGAACTCCTACAAAAAACGCGCACACTCTGTGCGGAGACCCAGTACCATTAATGGCGTCTACCACCTCGCTCCAGCACAACCGTTTCTCCCACTCTTCACTTTCACTTCTTTTGGCTGAGGGCCAGAACAGCTACGTGGAGGTTAGTGGCATGACAAAGTCTTTCGTCATAAAAATAAATTCTTGATTTAAACATCGTTCTTATAATCGAATTTAATACACGGTGAGTAAAAAGGAATGCCCTGATTTCAAAGCTTTACTGCGCAACAGGTATTTGCTGTATTTATTTGAAAGATAATTTAAGAGGTAATATATTCAAGTTTTTAAAATGCAAGTATCACATATATTCAATATGCGATCATTTTGTTACACAGCATTCATCAAGTCTGTAAAGCAATTTTTGCCATACATTCTATGGCATTATCTGTCGATACGGCAATAGCAGTTGTGATCGGGTTTTCAAATCAGCGATGGTTGTTATAACTGTGGTTGCTACCTGAATGACAGAAGACTATGTCGTTGAATTGGTTACTCAACTGACAGAAAGAGAGAGAGCTGTTACCTTGGTCACCTGGATACCCAAATCACTCTCGGTATAATTTTTTTGTGAGGATCCTTACGTAGTTGAGATTTGCCCACCAACTCATAATGTGGTCGCAATTTGTTATGTGCCGGAAGTTCAGGACGGTGCAGTAAAATCTCTCTTATCCGGTATTTAACCCTTCCAAAGGTGCAATCAAAATATCACTACCAGACGCACAATAACCTTACAAGTCCAATTAGAGATTCTTAAAGAAGAAAGAGGATTTTGGGACCAGGAAGCAACAAAGGTCGATCTAGTAATTCTGAGAGGCACGTGTTAAAGTATAATATACCTTACTTTCAGTATATCACTAGTTACAAAAGCGGATATTTCACGGATAACGGATAATAAAAATCCCTACGTGACGCGCATTGACTTGACAGGCTCAAGTAAAGATCCCTAAAAGAAGAATTTGATGCCCCAAAGTAACAAAAGACAATCAAGAGGCATATTTCTACTCAATATATTTTTCTTCCATTATAACATTTGTTACACAATAGAAAAATATCATCATGGATAGTATTTACCTCGGGAGACGCAATGGACCTGTTGCGTATTTTAAGTTGGGCATTCACGAGAAGGCAAGGCTATGCCATTTATCCCATGACCTATTTTTCCCCCACCCATTCAAGTTTTGGCACGTCATTCACGGAGGCTCCAATGTGCACTACCGCCACTCTTCGATCCCCCTATTCCTCCTCCCGCATATCAATAATATTTTTTTATTTTTGTTCTGAGACGCTTTGTTACACCCACCCACACGGCGGATTTCCGATTTTACTTTCAACATGATGCGTGTTTTAACTTTTGAACCCTTGCCTTTTGGAAATGGTCTTTTAATTTTTTTTAAAAAATACGACTTTTAGTATCATAGTGTGTTTTAATGTTTTCGTGATTATGTGTTTTCGTTTTTAATTATATATATACGTTTGCAAAAGTTTTATGATATTGTGTATTCTCTGTGTTGAACTTTTTGTTTTCTAGCGCATTTTTTTTTTATTTACTCGTTGTGACTTTTGTTCTTTGTGTGTTTGTCATTTATAACACTCTGTAAGTAGAGTTTTCTCTGTATGTGCTTTTCTTTAAATGAATAAATGATCTAGTCTCGTCGCGAGGTCCCAATCTAGGCAAGGCAAAACCTTTGTTTCCCCGCCACCCTCGCAGCGAGGTCCTCAAAAAGCCATCCGGCCATTCCAATCAGACTTCAAACTATTCAGAATTCCAACCCTTGCATTCCGCTATGGCAATTTTCATCGGTTTCTCACGTTGACGAAAGGTTTTTCCTTCCCGTGTGCCAAAAATCGCAGAGTGGAACAGCGGTGAATAACCCGATTTAGGTTGCCACCGACACGCATACTTTCCTTGCAAGCAACTGATTAACTGATGCCATTCTCAGACAAGCGAGAGAAGCAAACGGTTTTCTCACCACATCTCAAGGCAACGCTTGGCCGTTAGGCTTGAGGGGAAAAAAACGTAAGAAAGGTGCAGTTCGGGTCAACGCCGTACATTTTTCGTGAAAACGTCGGGATAAAAACATGAAACAAGTATTTCGTATTAATATGTAATTTCATTATCTATCTCTTTGATATAATATCTACACAGAGTAGTATAATGGTTACAGAATAGATAAATCACAAGTTTATCGCATGTAGAAAGGGTCTGTGGTAGCTTGTGATTTATCTATTCTGTAACCATTATACTACTCTGTGTAGATATTGTATTAAAGAGATTGATAATTAAATTACATATTAATACGAAATACTTGTTTTATGATTTTATCACGACGTTTTCAGGAAAAAAATCTGCGCCTTTCTTATGTTTTATTTAGAGTAGCTTTGGTGGCGCCATTTGTTGTCAGTATATAGAATTACATTTCGCGTATGCGCAGTGAAAGAGTATTTACTACAAATGCTCATATTAACCTTAATATTCAAATTTTTGAAATCAAATTTTAGTGCAATGCTTCTGTTACGTATTGTCAAATATTATGTAAGTTTCGTACAATTCGAAAGAAAACTCTGCATGTTATAATAAAAAAAACATGCGGAGTTTGAAATTTTCAATTTAATACTGGTTTTTACTTATATTCTGATAAATATTTTTATTGTCTCACTTTGGGTCCTAGTAATACTTCTCGAGCTCTTTAAAATGACACCAGAATCAACCACCTAGATAAACGCGTTTCCACGCTACACTTATTTATAACCTTACATAAAGTTGATTCATAACAATCTCGCGCATATCGCCTACACTGGTACTACGACGAAATATAAATCTTTCGAAGTTGGGGCCCTCCAGGTGGAATAATAATTTCGTTTGCAAATTAACACTAATAAAATAAATTTAATTAAAATTGAAAGTGTTCTTTTGTACATGCTCACATGTGTACATACAACTTACCCATGTCGGTCCACTCATTAAAAGGTATAGAGCGAATTAACACAGACGAACGTATACTCACACAAAATACGCACGCACACTCATATATCTTTACAGTGACGCGAAGAAAAAGAAACGAGTCTTATGAATTTATGTGTGTTGTAACGTGGTTCTCATTATTTCATATTCAAAGGAAATGGAAATTTGATTCGGCCGTCATTTAATATAAAACTCTACCCAGAGACAAAAAGGTTGATGAAAGCAATAATTTAGAGAAACAACCACATATTTTTTTTTCTTTCCTGAAATTATGCAGTGATATTTAATCAATGATCTATTATTACCCGGAAGAATGCAAGTGCACGAAAGCACTTTATCAAAAGCTGAAACATTTGTATTTCGAAAGAAATAATTCGTCTTGAAATGATTTTCCCAGCGGGGAGTCTCAAGAAACTTTAAAGGGAAACAATAAGGTTTTCTCTTGAAAGTCTGAAACAAACAGAACAGAAAATGCAAGACATTCGCAACTTCTATTGATTTCTTTCAGATGGTTTCTGTGTGTTTCAACAAAGGAGGTATTCATTTTAACTTTTGGCAGCTAAAACGAAACAGAATACAGAAAGGTGTAAAATAGAAGCTCAGTTGAGTTTTTCAAAATGGCGGACAAGCATTTGTGATATTCCTTTGAATTGAAGGGTAAAATCGTAATTGCTGTTTTAGATTTGTCGACTCATTTGGTATAAAAGAGGCAAACATTCATGTGAAATAATGGAAATAAAACTTCTTTTGAATGCCGGCACATGGAAAATATTTTTATCAGACAGGAAAGCAAATTAAATCGAAAACTTTTCAAGTAATGCCTAGTTGAATATAATAGCTTTATATTTCGTTTTAAGCTTCAGACTACTATATCAACAGTTCATGACATACGCAAGAATTCAACACAGCAAGATATATAAATAAAATGATTTCGTTGTCGTAGTCGTTAAATAAAAAAAACAGGCCGCGTTATTAACTAATTTTCCTTCATTGGGAGAGTGACGGAATGTACCTACATCTTGGTTCAAGTTTCAAGTCAAAAGAGAACAGAAGATCCCTGCATTTTCTCAGATAGGGATTAAACATATAGACACGTGATCAAAGTGCAGGGAAAGCGATTAAAATATTCCTGTAGCAATAAATATGCTAAACGCGAGATTTAATATACCTCCAGCGCGGGAAATAAAACGAAACTGGAGTTTAAGAAAAGTGATTTTGAAATACATTAATATTGTAAAATTAAGCGAGATTATTACATAAATATATATAATATATTTGTATAAGAAAGTTTAGTAAGAAATCAAAACACTTTCATATCCGAAAGCAGGAATCTTTTTACATGGAAAGAAAATCGGAATATTCTTCAAAAACAGTCATCATAAAAAAAAAATAACGTTTATACTATGGCGTTTAATGTAGCTTTTGTCGATTTTTTTGGAATATTTGGAAAATTTTAAATTGCTTACTAATTAGTCTACGTTCAATTTATTAATTTCAAAAACATTTCTGAATTTAAAGAGAAATATTTAGCAAGAATCAAGCTCTCCGAAATTTGATTCAAAGTACAACACCAACTGTTGTGATATATCATAGGAAATGTAACATCATTAACAGAATAGGGGAAGAATTTTACGAAATAGAACAGAAGAGATGGTCACGACTTCAACAGTTGATAGAACATTACGATAGCAGCAACTTTTATAATTCATTGGCTGATGAAAAAATGAATTTTAGCAGTAAGTTTATAAAAATTCACTCACTTAATTTTTCTTGTGCTTTAATTAAAAATGTGTTAAAATTTTAATTTTTAAACTTATACGGCAAATATATAGGAATTAATGACATATACAAGGCTGCAATACAATGGCTGTTGGCAAAATGAATTCTAAAAGAAATTTCACAAAAATTCACTAACTTAATTTTTCTTATGTTCTAAATAAAAACACAGTAAAATTTCAGTTTTCAAACTCCTACGGCAAAAATGTGAATTAATGTAATATTCAAGTTTGCAATACAATGGCTGATGGCAAAATGAATTCTAACAGAAAGTTTCTAAAAATTCACTCACTTAATTTTTCTTGTGTTTTAAATAAAAGTGCAACAAAATTTTAATTTTCAAACTCCTACGACAAATATATATGTATTAATGTAATATTCAAGGTGCTTTGATTAAAGAAATTAAATTTGTTCATTTAGTTACTTTTCGCCCATTTTATTGAGAATGAAAAAACAATAAAATCAAGAAGACTATTGCAACAATTATTAAATAAATAAAAGCTTACTAAAGCATGCTAATATGTCCTAAATTTTCCCGATAATATTACAAATCCATTGAATTATCGTAACTTTCTACCAAAAAATCATCCATTTTCCAGGAGAAGACCGTTTCTCGTTTAAAACTTCCTGATATCCTGACTTTTTTCGGTATGTGGACGAAAGAGGAAAAAGCAAATATCCTTTCAACTATAATCTCCGCGCCATTTAGAAAAAAAAAATCCTATCCTCCCTTCACTTTTACCTCTTCCGATTATTTCTCGCTTTTTGTGGTTGATAGAATCTTTTGTGTCCCAGTCAGGAAACGGGAGATAAAAATATAATACCAAAAAATGAAATACGTGTCGAGTTGGACAGAATCTGCGGTTGTCAGTTCCTGATCGATTCGATACCCGAATCCTTCCGAGAAAAACCGAAACGAGTCAGTCAGCTGATCGGCAGATTTCGGCTGACGATATAGAATTTGCGTGGCGCAGTTTAGCCAGGAATGGGTCTTGTGCCCAAAAACAAAACAAACAATCGGCTGACTTGATTTGATTTGAAAAAGGGTTTTTTGGAATTTTCAGTTACAAAGGCTGTTATACTCTATTCATTCCAAAGTTTTTTTCAATCCGTAATCAAAAAAGGAATAAAATTGCCATCAAAAGATGGTCTAGAACTATTGCCGATGTGATTCTGTCAAGGCGAGAAAAAAAAAATGGCGCCCTCCTAAAAGGGCTTCCAAATTCTTTTTCAAGCGGCTGACGATTTGATTCGAATGGGGTTTACTCTATTAGCCTGCGTCTGCATTTCGTGTTTCAGCTTCAGTTTGCAAGACGAAATTGCTGAGACACATCGCCAATATCAGTCACCATGGATTGCTTATTATCGCATCTCAGAGGATGAGAAGTGATCGTTAATGTAATGAGGTTCTGTTGGAATCAGTTTTGCGTGCATTTCGATATGAATTGTCTAGACTCCGCTCCGGAACAGATGCCAACATCTTTTAGATGCAATGATTTCCCGGATTTGTATCCATTTGGTTGGAAATGGCCCTTTTATTCCATGTCAATAAATTCTGAAACTACTAAGTACGAAAATGATGTTAAAAGCTTAAGATTTGATGACGATTTGAAAAGATTAAGATGATGTTAAAAGCTCAAGTTAAGTTGATTAGCACTGTTCGTCTAAAATCATTTAACCTTCCAGCAGTCGCACGTAAGCAGAAGATGCTTATATCGTGCATCATATACCACAGTTATATCGTGTTATTTCACGAAAAGCATTGCAACTTTTACTTGTGTAATCTGTATTTATTAGCTCCATGCTCAACACCGATTATATAAATAAAAATTGCATTTAAATTTATAAAAGAATGATATAAATATGTAATACGATGCACGATATAAGTATCTCCAACATACGCGCGACTTGCTGGAAAGTTTAATTAATTTCCTGTAAATGGTTTTGATTGTTTTCATTCATTCTATTATTTAAATTTTCGTTTTAGAATTGTTCTATAAACAACTTTTCTTATATTTGTTCTTTAAGCAATTACATCTTGCTTACATCAATGAGAGTTTCCGAGCGAAAACAGCGATAAAAGTGATTGAAAAAATACAGTTAAAACTAGATATATTTGAAAAACAGAAACGAGAAACAACCTCTACGACAAAATTGCAGGTCTGAATAAAATTTTGGATCAAATTCGTCTGAGAGTTGAATGTCTGTCAATGTGTATGTGAACATGTTAATTCAGTATAATAACGATTTAGGTAAGTGGAATTTAGCATATACTCTTGACAAGAATATTGTATATATATATATATATATATATATATATATATATATCGTCGCTTAAAAGGCAATACCACCTATCTCAATTTTTTGAAATTTCATAGAGGAAGAAAATACTCAATTTTCTCAATCAATAACGAATGTTTCTGAATTTTTTTCACATCTAGTAGGAACATGCGGTATCTAGTTCATATCAGATGCTAAAAAAGTTCAGAAATATTCGAAATTGATTGAGAAAAACTCAGTTTTATTCTTCCTCTTTGAAATTTCAAAAAATTGAGATAGGTGCTGTTGCCTCTTAAGCGACGATAATTGGTAGGC
The DNA here is from genome assembly GCA_013235015.1 of Araneus ventricosus. Lineage (NCBI taxonomy): Eukaryota > Metazoa > Arthropoda > Arachnida > Araneae > Araneidae > Araneus > Araneus ventricosus. The sequence continues at coordinate 24,303 of BGPR01000967.1, read as the reverse complement.
AGAAAGAAGTTCAAAATGTATACTGATTCTCTGTTTGTGTACGACGAAGCTGCACATATGTTCCATTTGGAAGCTTGTAGTAAAGTCGGGATGCAACAATACCACTGAAGTTTGGTAGAAAAACTTGAATTACAGTGACCTCTCACTTATGCGCGCTCTCTTTTACGCGCGTTTTTTTCGAGGTCCGGCCAAGGGTATAGGAAAACAATGATAACTCTTATTCATTTATGCGCCGCACTGAAAAAGTACCTCTCACTTATGCGCGTCGCAAAAATTTTCTTAGTTCAAACAGTTTTTTTTCAGCAGAACAAAAACCCTTTTTGTTCTACTTCTAGGAATGCATTCCCTCGCCCTTACCCTATTGTTCAAATTCCAGGAACACATTCCTCTAACTTATACACAGGGGTAAACGTGGAGGTTCTTGTGATTGATGCCAGTAAAAGCCGCATTTATACAGCAGCCAATTAGAGAGGTTAGTACTGTACCTAACATGTGGCATTGATCGCTAACGAAAGAACCATCTTTGGAGTTTTGGTTAGATGGTTACGTTTTAAAGTGGCGAAAAGTGAGAAATTGTCCCATTCGTTTAAAATGGATGTTATTAAAAAATTCGAAGAAAATACTTGCACCTCGAAAAAGCTATAGCAGAGCATTTTATTGTCCCGGAATCGACACAGAGAGATTTTAAAAAATCTGGGATTTTTACACGGTTTGATATTTCTCCAGAGCAAAAGGCCATAAAACTGAAATGCGTTAGTTGGTTAGAGGGACCGAGCCTCTCTTCTAAAAGCGATAACCGCAAAATGGGGGAGTGTATATGGGAGTCATTCGGGAGAAATCAAGTGGGGGACCCGTTTTGAAATCGGGGGGGGAGGCGGATTAGAGGATCGGGTTGCCCTTAGGTGATGTTTTTCCAGTTGACACAGTCCCTGTGAATGGTCTACCAAATTTTATGAGCTTAAAATGGAACGTGTCTGCTAAATAGCCCTTCAAATGGACTGGATCAGGATGGATTGGATCGGTGATGGATGTCCAGCTTTACGCTGTGAGGTAGGCTAAAAACTGAAGAATTTCACAAAGGGGTGAATTCACGTGAGTCACAATCATTTTTTAAACGCAACTGCGTACGTCATCTAAAGAGGGGCATTCACCTCTGTTCAACTCCACGATTTTTGGAGCACTGGAAGGCAAAACCTTTTGTCAGTGTGAAATCCCGATGAAAATTGGCGCAGATAGATGGCACTGTTGGAATTCAAACGAATTTGATATCCATTGGAATGGAAGGCGATAAAAAGTGAACTTTGATTCTTCGAGGCGGCGATAAATTAATTGTGTGTGTTTGGAGAGCGTTGGAGAGTGAGAAAGTGCGTGGGAGTCAGTTTGGGACTTTGAATCTTCTCAAACAAGGATTCTCAGAACAAACTTTGGAGCCTCCGTGAGTGACCTGCCTAATCTATCGACTCGAATGGGTGAAGAAAAACCAAACCTTTGTGCCAAATGGAATATCTGTCACTTCTCGTGAATGTCCAGCTTTACATTAAACTTCTCGTTGTCGGAAGTTTTTTTCTCGCTCAGGAAGATCAATGGATTCAAAGATTAAATTGGCGTTATACATTAGACGTGTCTCATTTGAACATTAGTTCACACCATTCTTTTAAAATGTACTACAGTAGACTCCACTTAATGTGATCACTTCGGGACTTAAGAATTTTGATAACAATAACCGAATTGGGTAAAATCAACCATATTTTTATCACATCAAGGGAAAAGAAAAAAACTTACCTCAGGGCAATCCATAATTTAGTTAAAAAATAATTAAAAAATTCATTAATTGTTGCTTGTCGACAATTATTCCTTAAAAGTTCATTTATATATTGTTCTTACTCGTATTGTTTTTTCAAAAATTTGTTGAACGATGCTGCACGCCGCGTTTCAAAATATCAAGTTATTGCCTCATTCGGCGTTCGTTGGAGGGCTTTCTTAAACACATTCGTCTTTGTCGGAATCATCAGCCTTTACAATTGATGTTTTCTTTTGCTCGAATCAATATGTCTTGACGATTTTTCAAAATTTTACAAAGAAGAGGCTGGAGGCTGTGAAATTTTGAAGCGCCACAGCGTTACCTAGACTCATTTTATGTAAACTTTCATACCTGTTAAGAATTTCAATTTTCTCCTTAACACTCAAATCGATTCTTTTTTTAATCATTTTGCGTTAATCAATTGCAGGCAACAGTGGTTCTTCAACATATTTCAAGCCAGACCTGGCAGTATAGCTGTCGTTCAAACCAGTCCACTAGTCCAGACAAAAGAATGTGAAACTCATCCCTTCCCCCTAAATGGACGACCTTCAAAGGTAGGTCATGAAAGATAAACCCCGAAATTCTTGGGATGCTGTCTAGGAAAGTGGTCCTTTCCTTAAAAGTGGATCGAGAAATTCTACGAACGTCAATCGTTAACGCTGATTGAAAACGAGGGATTAGTCAATTCTCTACTTCAAAACTGATAACATTAAACGAATAATTTTGTGTGCATTTGAATTCGTTGGTTCGGGACCAGATGTTTTTGATAATATAACTGTGTCAACTGTTATTCTGCTAAACGAAAAGTTCAAGCTTTCAAAGTTAGTTTGAAGGGAAAACAAATAATTTTTCAAGCCCCTCTCCCCCCAAAAATAACTTCCTTTTAGTATAAAAAATTTAAAATAAGAGGATAGATTCTCTTTTTTTCTTTAATGATTCACGGAAAGTAGCTGATTCTTATTTTGTTTAATTATTTGTTGCTCAGAGTTAAAGAGCTTCACACATTTTTTTCTCCATGCTCGTTATGAAATTTTTTTCTCCAAGACTTTGAATCTTCATTTTCTTAACCGCTTATAATTAGTTTTGATGTAAAATTAATGCGATTTTAATGCTGCATAATTGTGGTTAATACAATATTCATTTCCTTGCTTTCAGAAAAACACTACCCTGAGGAAAGAAGTTATAATATAATGTAAGAATTTTTAATAAGTAAGAAGTTATTAAAAGAATTAGGCTTAAATTAATTCTAAATAGTGTAATTTAGGGTCAGAAATTTAATTTAGTTTATTAAAATAATCTTCATTTTCAATTAAGTGAACTAATTCGCGAGTTCATTTTTTTCGATAACATACAATTTTTTAAATCTTGCTTAAATTAAAAGAAGAATAAAAGGAATTATACGGGATTGAAAAATTAAATAAGAAAGGTACTCTATTTCATTAATCTTGGTGGTTTGATTTTTTAGGCGCTTAAACATAGTTAATTAAACTTTTTACAGTAAATGTTAAATTAAGTCAAGCATTTCACTTTTTATGAATATCATCCATTTTTTGCGAAATTATTAAAAACCAGATGTCTAGTTTCAATGCAAATGCTAAAGATAAAATACTATAAAAACTTAAAATGAATAAAATTATTTGTTGTATTTTTGAAAATACTTTCGACCCTTTTATTTAAAATTAGAAACAGTATAATATAATTCCAGAGACAAATTTCTTTGAAAAGGCGCAAATTAAAAACATCTTAAACCTATTTATATTTTTTGAAAATATTAGCAAGATTTTGATAATCTATGATGGATACACAAGATAATTTGTTTTTATCCAAACAGCAGAAACAAAGCTGTTGCATTCTGTATGTAAATATTACGCTTTTTATTTTAAATTTAATGGGATCATTCCAATTTGAGGTGACAAAATTTTTTTACCACGCGGCTATCATTTGAAAAAAAATTGTTTGGTAGTGCCAGCTGGTGGAATAGTTAGAAGTTTACTTTCAGGAAGAATTACTAACGTATCCATTCTTTTCATACAACACAATTTTAGATTATTATAAATATGCAATTCTAACGAAAAAAATATTTTTGCTAGTGCCAGCTAGTTGAATAGTTAGAAGTTTGGGCTATCGGGAAGAATTACTCATGTTCCCATTCTTTTCATACAACATAATTTAGATTATGATTATAATAATTGTGTAGTTCTAACGAAAAAGTTTTTTGCTAATGACAGCTAGTGGAATAGTCAGAAATTTGGGTTTTTGGGAAGAACTACTAAAATCCCCACCCTTTTCATATAATACAAATTTAGATTATGATAATGATTATGATAATGATGACAATGATAATGATAATGATAATGATAATAATGATTATGATGAAATTTAGATTATGATGATGATTTCCATTACTAACGAAAACAAACGTGTCTAACGAAAACAAAAATATTTTTGCCAGTGACAGCTAGAGGAATGGTTAGAAGTTTGGGCTTTTGGGCAGAATTACTAACGTCCCCATTCATTTCTCATAACACAATTTTAGATTATGATAATTGTGTAAATCTAGCGGAAAAAATATTTTTGCTAGTGACAGCTAGTGGAATGGTTAGAAGTTTGGGCTTTTTGGGCAGAATTACTGAAGTCCAAAATTCTTTTCATAAAACAAAATTTTGGATTATTAATGTGATAATTGTGTAATTCTGATGATGAAAAAATATTTTTGCTAATGACAGCAAACGGAATTGTTAGAAATTTGGGCTTCCAAGAAGAATTGCCAAAGCTCCATTATTTTCATATAACGCAATTATTAACGGTGATTATGATAATTGTGTAATTATTAGAATTTTCAGAATGGAAAAAGAACCCTTTCGATGGCCCTTGGAAGATCATCAGCATCAAATCCATCAGTTTTTGAAGACATTTTTATCTCCCCTGATTAAAGTTGCTAATTCTTAATAACATCAGAAACCACAAAAAATGTCAATAAAACACATAATGTGATTTTAACAATGCAATTAATAATAAATAAACTGTTAATAATATTACTATTTTGAGTTAGTAATGTACCAGTTCTAACGCTGAAAAAGAAAAAGATGGCTGATGAAAGTTCTCGCCAAATTTTGGAATGAGACAAAAAACTAGATGTTTCATTTTCTTATTTCCAACTATCAAAATGATTTTTATCTAATAAGCTTCATTAATTTCTTTTCTTAAATAAATCTCAGTCTCTCCAAAATTTTAATATTCCATTACTAGAAAAAATGGTCCTTTCAAGAATAAAAAAAAAATCCTAAACCGTTCAGCACAATGTGAATTATTATTTGATTCTAGCTGTTTGGTAACTTTTTACTTATGTGTGGATTTGTTTATTTACTTGCTGTTATTCTACCAACTTGATTACGATTATTCTACTATTCATAAACGCGAAAACATAGACGTTAATGTATTCCTATTCTCCTAAATAACAGAATATTGATAAACTAACTGATACTTACAAAGTTATACACTTTCTAAATTGAAGGTGTATTCAAGACCCTGAAATCATAAAGATTTAAAAATATTTTAACTGAAAAATTTAAGAAACAATGAAAAGAATGATACTTCTATAATCATTGAACATGAAATGGACTTTTTTAAATGCAGATTTCATTTCAGATTCTTTTGTGAAACTTAGTTCGTGATGCAGTCACACATATTCTTAAGAATTTATTAGAAAAAAAGCAATCAAAGTAAAGGCGTTCTAGTTTAAAAGAAAGAAAAAACTAATTATTTAAAAGGTATTGCTATATAATAATATTCGTAAAGAAGATCATTAAGAGTTTAAGGTTTATTTTCGTAACTCCCAATGGCACCACTGCAGTTTTGAAAACCGAATAATAATAATAAAAAACTTGAACCATCATGTGTGTGCAAGAAAAGAACTTGTTATTGCATTCGAGTTTAGTCGAATATATCAGAGAAAATTCGTCAGAGATTTAGTAGACTTCAGACTAATAATCGGAGAAAAATATAAACGTCTTTCTAGTTAAACAACAAAATACCTTGTTACAAAAAAGACCATTTTTAGTTATAATTCCGACAGAAACATGTCTTTATAGTGGTCGTCTGTATCTTACAATAATTGTACTGTATACCTTAAGGGAAAATGACAATGATGACGTCTGCAATACATTCTTTGCTTTTGGTGGTTTGGTGTCTAAAAAGGAACGTAAATAATATGAAGATTATAACAGTGAACCTCATTGAAGTCGTATATTAACTCAATAAAGGTAACAATTTTTAGCGTAAAAAAATTTTTAATATGATAATTCTATAAATGATATAGAGATTTAAATGTCATCTTAGGAATCAATGTATATTTAACACTTTATATTCCGAAATATCTAACTAACTTTATAATTGAATTCTAGGGTAGTTTTGGTACAGAATACTGCCAGGAAATAGATGTTGTTCGTTACAGGACACGGGCCCTTCCCTTCATACCTTCATTGCTTCAATCTTCGAATACACGAGAACTGCTCGTACGGAGAAAAAGGAGATCCAATGCACTATGCCACAAAATGTCGGTTTACCCTCCTACAGTACCACTTAAATTACAGTGGTTGAAAAACATTCTCACGAATAACTTGTCAAGAACCCGACTTAGACTCCTAATGCGCTTCATATGTGATGAGAACAATCTCATTGTGGAGGATAATCATTGATCACGCATCCACACACACTTCCGGCAACTTATGAGTCTTCTTTTTTCCTCTACGTATTTTTATTTTTTCCATATTGTTTTGTTTCCCATGTTATTTTTATGTTTGTTTCTTGTCCAGTGTAGGTTTCTTTTTTCATTATTATTTGTTTTTGTCCCTGTTATTTGTCTTTTACATCTACCTATTTTTATTTTTCCATATTCTTTTGTTTTCCATGTTATTCTTATGTTTGTTTATTTTGTCCAGTGTATGTTTCCTTTTACATTATTATTTGTTTTTGTCCCTGTTATATGTTTTTGTCCTTTCTAAAAAAATAAAATTCGCCTCCATCCATCCAAACCGGAAAGGAGCCAAATGGCTCTAAACACGGGGATTCAAATGGTGTAATGTAATGTAATGCCAGGAAAGAGGAAGATCTTTTTTAATTAAAATAGTTTAATTAATTATTAAAAAATTATTTTCCGCCGTCAGTTGCCATCTGTTTATCCTTGCAACTAAATTCTTCGAGTTCTTCTGAATACTGTCAGTAAAGACGTTCTCCTTACGAAGATCTAAGCGTGAATAAAATGTTATTTTTAAGTACCGTCGGGATATGAAAGGTTAACTCAAAAATCTCTGACGCAAAGAAACTTAATCTAGATTCTTGAAAATCTCTTTGAATGTCATAGAAAGATATACTAAAAGTTTAAATTCATATTTAATGAGATATTTTTCTTCTGTTGGAAGCTTTAAAATACATTTTGAAATATAAGTTTTCGACGAAAGAACAAAAACAGAGTTCTTTGCAAAAGAAGCAAAACTAGAGACATTCAAGCAAAGCACTTTATCCAGAATTACATCATAAAAAAATTAGAATTCCCATGATAGAACTTGACATATGCGGGTTTCAGCTAAAGCTGAAGAAATCATAGTTTTTCGTGGCGACGGAAAAAATGAAAAATATAAAATCCAAAGAGAGTCTAAAGGTATTTTGTAGATAAAAAATATTTTAAAAGTAAATTAGAAACATAATGACAAAGAAAAGCACGTGGAGATCTAAAGCTGTTTAAATAATAATGCGTTTAAAAACCGCAGACGAAACAGTTTTTGCTGTGTAATAGGTTTCAAAAGATTTAAGAAACTTTCTGAAAGATATTTCACGGTATTTCTTTAGACATTGTACATCTGACATTCCAAGCATTTAATATTACGGTATAAACCTGGTTAATGGAACTAATGGAGGGGAGCCGTTTCGGATAATGATCTTTTCAGTTAAGCCATGAACATCTATTACTATTTTGTATCTAATTACAGTATTAAATTCTGAAATATTTTGAGTGTAAAACCAATTCAAAACTCTCTTTGTAGGCTACTCTTATGTTCTTTATTCAAGTTAAAATTACACTTTTAGTCCGAGCATTCACCTCTCCGCTAGCCATAGCCCAGCGCGCTTACGCCTCAGAGATTATTACTGCACTGCACAGGAATAATCAATACAGTACTGTACTGCACAGGAACAGGTACTGTATTGTACTGCTTTTGAAATCGCAAATCCAAATACAGTATGTGTGTTTTGGATTTGCGATTTCAAAAGCATTTCGGATAACCTGGGTTTCGGTTAACCCAAGTTTCGGTTAACCCGAGTTTTGGTTAACCCGAGTTTCGGTTAACCCGAGTTCAGTTAACCGGAATTTTACTGTATTTAACTTCCAGATTCTATCCTTTTGCGCTGTTCTAAAAATAAATGAGGATTTACCATTGGTATAAGAACTGCAGTGGCAGAACTGAAAATAGTAGTACATCAGAGTATTTAAATATTTGATTTATGAGATGAGTTCTCCATTTTGGTATGGAGGCTGAAGCTCACGATTCTGACAGCATAATGCCATTTGAATCACGGCACCAAATTTAAAGCGCAGAGGTCAACATACACCCTGGATTTCGGAGAAGTTCTTACTTCGAATTCATGGTGTTCCGTTATCTATACTCCGCCGCAAAGTTACCATGATTAAATTTACATTTCATCAGGATTCTTAAACAATATGTATGCGTATAGTATTTTATAGTTTGTCTTTTATTTGAAAATATATTTAAATCATTTAAAAATATTAAATCATTTAAAAATATTAAATCATTTAAAAATATTAAAGTGTTAGGATAACTGTACGAAGACAACTATATTTGCGGACAAATTTATGCTTTGATTTTTGTTAGTGTCCGTTTAAAATACCCATTGTTTTATTTAAAAAAATTCTTTAAAATCAATACCAGCCGCTTTCGGCGACCAGCTGTTCGTCTATTATACTAATAACCAGTATGCCTATATTTGCAATTTGGTGATATAAACGGCGAATTGGCGGTTGTAGAGTCTGAGATACTCTGCCAAAGCACTATTTTGAGATATATCTCAAAAAATGGAGGTCGATGGAGAGGTAGGGAACCATTGATGTCATATCTAGGGGTCATAAGCCTTCACATGAAATAAAAATTGTCGAAATCGGTCCGATGGTTGGGGATAGGGGACTGTTTGAAAGTTTTTCCTCATAGAGAATATACAATGGAGAAGTAGTTTATTAATTTTTCTCGAAAATGGGGTGTGGAATTAGGCAGACGATCATTGATGCCATATCTAGACGTCATAAGCTCCCATATGAAATAAAAATTTTCGAAATCGAACCTGTGGTTGGGTCTGAGGTACTGATCCTCTGGTTCTTCTAATTATTTTAAATGTATAGATTAATATATGTAAAGGAATAGCTCATGATTTTATTTTTTCAGTCCCAAAGGGGAAAAATCACATGAATCTGTTTGAAATACGGCAAACATTGGGAAACGTGTGAAATTTTATCGCAAGACTATTAAAGTAATCGTTTTACAAACTCAGTGGGGGTATTCGATGCATTAGATGATGAAAGGATATTTGTTACGTGCCAGTAGCTCTTTGTTGAAAGGGAGAGGAATTTATTAATTTAATTAATTAATTTATGTTTCCTACACTTACAAAAGCATTTACGTTATCGCAGACATTATCAAAAGGGTTATTATTATTTAAGACATATTGTTTGAAAACAAACTAATTAACTGAAAGTTTACATGATTCTTTTGATGTTTATATGCAACCATGGTCTTGTAAGAATCTAGATAAACAAGACATGTCTAATGGGAATTTCGTTTCGCTGTCAAAACTCGTTATAAATCTTCATTAAAGAAGCAGTTTTCATCTAGAGAATTAGTGTATTTTTAATAACGCCCAGGACGGATTTAATGGCCCAGAATGCGAGTTTTGTGAATTAATTACTTGTTTACTTTGGTTCATGATACATTTATTCCATGAACTAACTGAATCTATGATGACAATGTAAACAAATCCTTCAAGCACGGATGACTGCTAACAGAAAATTGACTTCCATAAAGCGTACTATTTTATCATAACAAATAAGGAAAATAAAGGAAGTATATTCAGTGTATTAGATAAGGTTTAGCTCGGAGAAAACATCTAACAACGCTTGCACTATCTCAGCTTGTCCCAAAAGTCCTGGGACTCATTAAGCTAAAGAAATGCGCTTCATTTACGCAACACTTAGCCATTTTATTTTTCTCGAGATGGGATTCTTCCTGCAGTTTCGTCTGAAATCGGAACTATAGATAGAAACAGGATTCATTTAGCTTTCTTCGCACGTCTAGCAGCCAATTCCAGAGATGTAATTGCACAATTTTATTCTAAATGAAAGCTGCTTTCTTCTTTTTCTCAATACAGTTTGAAAAGAGTTCTTTTTATGTTTAATTCTTTTTCCCGTTTTGTTTCCGAGCAGCAGATGGTATTTATTCTTTACTAGTTTTTTAAAACTGCGTATGATATAAATCTAAATTGTTTGGCTGTTATTATAAGTGTTTCGAATTGCAAAGTTAAATGACTAGTATTTCGAATTCGAATATGACCTGTGAAGTGAATTACTTTAGTAAATAAAATACAAATATTTTCTTTAAAAAAGCCTTTTCATGGTTTTAGAACAAAGAAGAAGAAATAAAAGTTATTATAATCGTAAGGAAACAGAAATTAATTTGTTAGTTAGAAATCCGATCCTTAAATTCTATCACGAAGGACTTTTTTTCTATTCTGTAAATAACCATTAAATGAATGTAGCGAAAGAAAACGCAGACTTTTGAAATTTTACAATGAATTGGTAATGAATCTGTTAAAAGAAGAATCAATTTATATTTTTATTTTACGGCGATTGTGTTTGCATATGCATTCTGCGAAATTCTTTTACAACGGAGCTTATTAAGGACATTCATTTCTTAGAAAGAAGAGAAATCTTCTTAGAATCTGTAATCTTAGAATATTTTTATGGCCGGAACTTAATGTTTACGACATTTCTTTCAGAATAACGAATTTTTAAAAAAAATTCGCCATGAATGCCATTAAAAGGACATTGCACCTATTTCTTTTACTCTCCAGAAATCATTAAGACATCGTGGATTGTATTTTGGTAGTAATTTATTTATGCTCGAATTCTGATAGCAAAAAGCAAACACTGAATGATTATTTTGAATTTCTCTAGTGTTTTAAAGTTTAAAGTAATCTTCTTTAATTTGATTATTCTTTAGTTTCCTTTTCTAGATATATTTAAAATATCTGAAGCAGTTTTATATTGGCATAACAAAAATGCACATTTACTTTGGCTTCTAAAATCAGTGTATGCAGAGTATCTACAATTGAAGTTCCTCTATTTAGAGTTGACTACAACCTTACATTCATAAAAAAAAGTGTTAAACTCTGTAGTTGACTTAATAAAGGGACCAGGATAACATTCAGCGAATTAAAAAAAGTTCAAAGTATGCAGACTAGAGGCGTATTGCTGTTGATAACCATACTATACAAAGAACATATTTTTCGACACGGTACAGTAGCTGTATAAATCTACAAACATTTGTGGCGAACTTGTTCTCAGTGCACTCGCCATTCACAATGTTCTTTTGTTTACGATATCGCACTTTGTTAATTAAATTGTTTTCATCAAAAAATTTTATTCCGCACCAGTTACTGTATGAAAGTTTCGAATTTAAAGGGGCGACGAACTCCGAAAAATGATAATTGAATTTGAAGAATCAGTGTCTTTGCATATTCATCCTAGAAGTGGAAGAAAATCGTTTCTGCAGTGGTGGTCGGGGAAATTGCTATTCTAGTAGAGATGGCGAGAAATTCAGACCAGCTCTAGTTCCCGCAACAAGTTCGCCGTGAATTTCTGTAGGTTGCATAAAAGCTACTATATCATATAGAATAAAAAATTGCTTGTGTACTACAGGTTTTCATTTTAATACGCCCTCTAGTGGTCATATTTAGATAATTTTGTTATTAACTGAATGTTTTCCCATGTCTTTATTAAATCATCCACTGGGTTTTATCCTTTTAGGCTGAAAGGTTACGGTTGTAGGAATATACGAACAAGGGAATTATATTTAAATGAATTGGGTACGAAAGCCTTCGTATGATGCAAGGCAATCGTAAGATATGTGGGCCACCATAACACCACAGCATACCCCCGAACTCGGAGCCTAAACGGCTCTCTGTCGATTGGATGAGTATGTGTGAAACTTTATTAAAAAGCAAAAAAATTACATCATGAGATACAACAACACATAAAAGGGAACATAACTATGCATAAACAAAGAAGAATATAATGAAAAATACATAGAGGATTACAATCTGAGTATAATATAAAACATATACAAGAGGAGTTATCATATTTGAGTGCAGTGAAAGGGTTGACTGTTTCCTTTAGTTACTTTTTTTTCATACAGTTGCAGCTCCATAATTCGGGGCTGATAGTGCTGTTTGATGTGACGAAAAAGAAAAATTGAATAACGTATTACCACCGGTTATATTGATGAAAATTGTCGCAACCATCCTAAAAATCGTGGGACTGTCTTTTTGTTCTGTCTTCTTATTTATACTGAGGGATCGCTGGACTTGTTACTCCAGGGAGGAAGTGATGTGAAGGGTAAATTTTTCGAATGAAATACGGAAGAATTGGTGGTGGCTGGTTGCTGTTTTCAAGCTAGTGTGCTCTGCTGCTCAACTGGGTATTCATCGAACTTCTGTGTCTAGGAGGTGAATCTTTGGGAGTATCTATTTCTAGGCTGGAGTATGTGACGGTGTTGTATTTTGACTTTTAATTAGGTCTTCGTTAGTCGCCAGGAATGTGATTAAGTGATCTATATTTCGTCTTGAGAGTTTTCTGGATAGAGCGCTCTTCCACCAATGGACTATGAATTGTGGGCTTGGTTCATTTCCTGTAGATGGCACTGCCATAGCCAGTGACGTCAGAGCATCAAGCTGCCGAGAATAGAAAACGAGATGGAACGCGGTACGTTGACTTTTTTCCGCAAGGACTAAAGACGACGATGAGCCATCAAAAAGCCTATTTAATGAGGAACTACTTTAATTACACATATCTTTAATTGTAAATAATGCTTCTTAAAAATGTAATCTCAATTCTGCATAATGTAATAGTTAATTAAAGTTATCGAGTGATTATTTCTATGGAACCCAACATTAAGCCTATTGATGATCACTTATAGACATGCAGCATATTTTAAAATCAAATTTTGATACGTGGAAAACACAAACTTTGTCTTAATTATCATCAACACAGGATGTGTTCATATAAAGAAATTTAAGTAAATAAATTTAAAAAATAAGATCATGAATAGATTCAGCACTTAAAAGAAAATATCGCAACCAAAACATTCACTCAAGATTTCACATCAAACGCAGCTTTTCTCTTTATTTCCAAACCAATCATTCCCCTTTCACTCCCAAAGAAATATGCTCCATTTGAGAAAAGAAATGAAAAGAAGAGAATGAAAATTCCCACTTCTATACGATGAGAGATTTCCTTCGTGTAAAGTCAAAGAAGAAATATGGCACCAAGAAATAAATTATACAGTGACGAATAACTCCAGTTTTTCCCCGTAAAGTGTCAAGAGTTCCGGGGAAAAACCGGAAAAGATTGTGAGACTGATTTCTTCCGATATTTGACAGGAGAGATGATCAATGGATTCTGTCTTTATGGATGAACCGAGTGGACCAAGTTGACAGGGAGAGATTCTGCGGGGACCTCTTCCCCCTTAATGATGTGTGCCCCCATTTCAAGCAGGACCTGCCGGTTTTGCATGGAATGAGGAGAAGATTGATTTGTTTCGCCTATACAGGCGGTAGAAAATTTTGACATACAGCTAGATCGGTGTATTCAGAATTAACTGTATTGGAGAGCAGCCAGTAGTTATTTGTATTGACACAAAAATGCATGGTTTTCCTCTTCGAAAATGTAATGTTTTTGAAAGTTTGATTGCCGTGGACCAATAATTCTCATTTTGGGTGGTAAGCCCGTTTCCCACAAAGAAAAAAACAACAACCTTAAAATAGGTGTATCAGGGTGTATACAGTGTATCTACAGGGTGTATCAGTACAGCGGTTACAAACTTTCAGGACAGATAGAGTACACGTAGACCAGAGGTTCCCAACCTGTGGTACGCGTACCCCTGGGGGTACGCGAAGGACCATTTGGGGGTACGTGAAATCAAATTTGTTAATGGCGGAAACAAGAAAACATATGGGATTTAAAAAAGTTAAGAGAAATTTTGTTTTCTCCAAGTAAATGCCAGCTATTTAATAACTATACCACTTGAATAGTTGATTATTAAGAAGTGTAATTTTCAATTCCTTATAATTTAAAACGAAATAATTACAGTACTGGTTTCATTTGCTTTGGCGTTGAACTAATACTATTGAAAAAATTGAATAAAATGTAAAATCAAAAATGAGTTCTGCATATGTTAGCAATTCGAGTCATTTCACTTTTAAGCCAACCTTAACATTATTGATAAAAAAAATTCTTTGCATAGACGGATGGATGGTGGGGGGGGGGAGTTGGATATAATAGTAGGGGGGTACGCGAAAACAAAAAGAATAATCAAGGGGGACGCGAGGGAAAAAAGTTTGGGAACCCCTTTTGGAAAAGGGGTTGGAAAAAAAAAGGTTGGAAATCTCATAGAAATGCATGGTCGGAAACGCTTTCCTATGTCCAGTGCTTTGGCCCGCTCGATCGCCAGACCTCACTTTCCTTAATTACTTCTTATGGGGGTACGTCAAGTCGCTCCTGTACGAAAATCCCGTTAACAGTGCTGAGGACCTTATTGCACGCATTGCGGCAGCTGCTGGGGAAGTTCGGGACACGCCCGGTATTTTCGCTAACGTTCGAACTTCAATGCGCCGGAGATGCATCACGGCCCTGGGATGTAATTTCGAACACCTATTTTGATGACAATCGTTGTCTCTTTAATGTTCTTTTTTCTTAGTTTTCTGCTGTACTAAGAATAATAAACATGTTTTCTCCTCTTATTCGTGTCCTGTCTTTCTTGTGTTATGTGTCGTCACTACCGCGCCAGGAAAGCGTTTCCGACAATGCATTGCTATGTGATTTCCTATCTTCTAGGTGTACTCGATCTGTCCTGAAAGTTTGTAACCGCTGTACTGATGCACCCTGTATAGTAACCAAAATAAGAAGGATTTAGGTGCTACAAAAATAAAGCGGCACACTAAAAATCAAGTAAACATATATGAAAAATTATTTTTAATCTAAGAATCTCTTTCTTCTAATAATTTTTATTACAGCTCCGAGAGTAATTTCGCTGCGTGAAGGTAAAGGTGTAGACATCATTACAGAAATGTTATTTTGATATCGGTTTTCAGAACTTCAAAATTTATTAAAAAGAGTTAAAAATGTCTGGAAGATTTAGAATGTTTAACAATGGCAGAGAAAGTTGGCTCTTGACTTTAAAATGCTGATAATTACTTTATGTTACATTTTAAAGACTATTTGATTGATGCACTGACGAATATTTTTAGACACTTTTATCTAAGTATTTGTTAATGTTTGTGAATTTATTTTTGTAAAGGCGGAATTTTGCTGTTGTTTTTTCCGCTCGTTTGCTAAAGTTCTGTGCAGATGTGTATTACCGAAGGAAATACTGATTCCATTATTTGGTAGTGAATTTGAGACGAAAAATATTGAGAAAATTGGATAATATTTATAATAATGAATTATGTAATAAAGACTAAAAAATAGAAAATATTAAAAATAAAAAGTTATTTAGAACTCACTTTTATTGGGTTTTCTAAAAATAAGAAAATAATTTTGATTTAAAAATCTGGAGGTTTAAAATAAAATTGATAACAGGGAGATTGTTTTATTGTGTTTCCATTCAGGCAATGATGGGTATCAGGGAGAACTTGAGTTACAGCTTAAATAGACGATACGTCATTTATTGCTGTGAAGATATTGTTTTGCATTCTCCATTGTAATAAAAGAACAAATTCAGTTCATAATTATACAAAACATAAGCGAAAGATAAAGTAAGAAAGATTGCAAGCTAACCTCCATGAGAAAATTAGAATAAATAAAAAAAATGAAAAGATAACACCACTAAGAAGACAGAATTTTAGTTTGTTACCTCTGAGTTGTCTTCGAAATTAATTTTTTTTTCAGAAGTATCATTTTATCAAATATTTGCTTTGAAGATAAAGTTAAAAGAAGATAGAAGTTATACCTTTAGTGAGTTATTTCCATTATCTTTTTGTTGGATGGATTTAAATTCACTAGCAGTTCTTAAGGACAAACGTCAACAATAAAGAAAATTTCCTGCCTACCCTCAGGATATACTGCCTAAATGAAAAAGCTCATTGTTAGTCCCTAAAGGAAATCGTCATCGTTTTAAAGAAAAATGCACTGACGATCCTCAGGGATTGACAGTTCTCTCACACACACACGCACGCACGCACACACACACGCACACACACACGCACACACACAAACACACAGGCCGGTAGTAATTTATTTGCTTATGGTGATACGTTTTCCAACAGGAAGTGACGTCACCTAGTAATCTCTCGAAAGTTCTAGATATTTCCGCTCCTAGTAGAGATAGGACCACAATTCATGAATTTTCTAGAAGTTTCGTTTATATTCGCCAGAATCCCCAACGTTGACGCCAAGACGCCACAATGGTCGCCAAAGTCAGAGACCTTGGCTTTGCTCCCAGTAAAACCTCTGTTTTACAGAGGTTTCTCTGTAAAAAGAGCTCTCTTTTTTGCCATAAGATTAGCATGTCAGGAAAGCAACTTTATAACTTCGTAACAGTATGAATCAAAAGCAAATAATTATTTGCAGGGTTACCCTGAAAATAATTTATCGCATCCATACAAGAGAGAAAAGTGACAGCGTCACTTATTTAAAAACAGCTGGAATTTTCAAACGCAAAACCAAAATTCTAAGTAACTATATGAAATGTTGTAGCGATGACTTTTAATAATTTGTTTAAAACTATGCGTATCAAATTAATATCCTGAATTATTTGAAATTATGTCTGATTTTTACATTTCAATATTTTTGAAATGGAAATAACAACCTCCTCTGGAAAAAATAAAATAATATACAAATTATCAAAGGTATGAAATCATACAAAATGCACAGAATTCATCTAAAATTTAAGGCAAACAACATTTTATGAAAGATACAAACATATATTTAAACTGATTCTCTTATGAAATTCCCGAAAAACATGCTTAGAGTACGGAAGCTTTAAAAATGTCCCGAGGAATAGGTTTGAAAGATGTTTAGCTCTCTAGAGATTTGTAAGGATAAAAGTCAAAGGAACTTGAGAAAACTCTTTCTTCTAAGAAAATTTCGAAACAATTTTAAAACTTTGAAATCTTATTATTTTTCAGGGAAATGCAATGTTTTAATAAGTTCAGGAAATATTATTTAGCGAATGGAAATTTCAAAACATGAGAAAAGTATTCACACTCAAAGCATTTCAAAACCTTCAGTTTGCAAAATAAAACATTTTTTAATCTTACAGATTAAATTAAATTAATGTTTTATAGTTTTCTTTTAAATAAATTTTGCTGCAGAAATGCATCAATCAAGAAAATGCCGTAGGAAAAAATGTTAAATGCGAATAAATACTACAAACCAAAAGGGAGTTCATTTAAATTCTTTGTTATTTTTCTATAAATTCAATTCAAAGAATTTGGAGAAAATATGGTATTGTTGTTCAGTATTTATAGAAATACTTTGATGTAACAAGTTTGAAATGTTTTCAATAAATTTAATCAAAACACCCGTAGAGGATATAAACTGTTTACAATTCATTTGGAAAACTAATGTAACTAATTCTATTATATTTTTAGATTAAAGTCGTATGGGTCAATCTCTACTAATAATAAAGAAGAATGTGTGTGTGTTGGAGCTCTACAGGGCAGACCATTGGACTTAGAGCTACGAAATTTGACACAAACATACTTTGGAGGGTGGGAATGTGCACCTCGGAGCCCTTTTTTGTAATTTATTTTGTGAAGTAACCCTTGAAATATAAATAACGGAATTGATTTCTGCACAGAAATATTGTACATTAAACCTCAATTTTTCTTAAAATCTTTGTAAGTCCCTTTAATTGTTAACAGTAAAATTTCTAGGCATCAAAGCCTTTATGTCTAAACTTTTTAATGGTAGTATTCTAAATTAATTCACATGATCTTTATATAGATAATACTTCCTTAAGACAACCATCGTAAGCCAAATATAAATATTTCAAATATTTAAATAGAACAGTCATTGAAACCTTACTTCTTCTAAATGTTTAATAGACATTTTATTTTGAGGTAAATAAATGACCAGCATTAAAAAACGGAGAAAAAAAGTAGCTTTGCAAACAGAGATTTTTCCTATTTCTGAACATTAAACTCATCTTTGAGATGCAGAAAATGCTATGCAGGAAATTAAGCCTAAAGTATGCCACTGAACTTACTTATTAATTGCAGCCTACCTATTCGTCATTTGTTTTATTTAGGAAGAATAAAAGAGATAATATCTCTGCGCAGATAAATTATTTCTGCATTTTAATTAATGATTGCCGGGGAATATAAAATTGAGACATGAATATTTATGAATGTTAGCTTAAAAACTGTCACTAGCAATGAATCGAGATTGGAAATGCTTGTGTTGAATCAATTATTGTCGGGAGGGAAATTTGTGAAACAAAGTTTTTGTTTTAGTTATATTAACGTCCCGTTTTGAAGCAACACGAGGGCTATTTTGGGACGGACCTCGAAATTTTAGGCTGGCATCCCTCTCTCCAAACTTCCGAACCACACCAACGGGAGGGCGTTTGGTCACTACGTATGGTTTAGCGTGCAACAGGTTATTTAAGCAAATATTTAATTGCGTGTTTCGCTTCTATTGTTGAAAGCTTAGAAAATATCTTACTGGATTTTACTTTCTTCATTTATTTGATCAATTTTTCTGTGAAATCTGTAAACGGAAGTCCTCAAGATAGTAAGCATATCATGAAATAATGCAGTAAAATGAAAGATTATCTTTGCTATGTTTTAATTCTTTTTATCAGTGTAATTTAAGCCAATTAGCGTGCTGCTGGACGTAAAATGTGCCGCGCCAATTTAATGTTGAAATCAAATGCATATTTTACGTTAATGTAGACAAGGAACACAATAAGTGCAAGGCTACGAAAAGAACGCCGGTTAAATGTCTACAGCAATTTGAAGTTTAAAACTACTCTGTTAAAGGAACCATGAATACAAACTTATGCATAAGAGATTCAGTTTAAATTTTATTTCCGGCGATCAAGCTGGTCGCTGAAGGCGGCTAGTATCATAATAAAATAGAGAAAAATTTCTCCTACTCGGGACCCAATTAAACGGCAATTTCAAAATAATGGCGCTGTCAGTGCCGTAGAGACCCTAAGGCAAAGGGAAGGGGGGTATAGAGGTCCAGGTGCCGGTCTTAAGGGACGCCATGGAGACAAAACATTAGCGCATTTGACGGTATTTTTTAAACCAAATATGATGAGAGGCCGAGTAAGTAAACCATTCCCCGGGTACCATTTACACAAATTACGACTAGGGGCGAAAAAATCATATCACGTCCCGGGCGCCACTAACCCTCGCTACGCCACTGGGCACTGTTGAAGGTATAAATTTAAATCCGAAATTTTAGGCCTAAGCGAGAAGAAAAATTGTAATGTGTTAGTGAGGAGTAGGCACAGCCTAAGTGGACGTAGACAGTAATGCTCCCGTTACTATCTCTCTTGATGACGACGCTAGTAAGAATGTGTACTAGAAAAGGAGGAATGTGATGAAGACGAAGACTAAGAAAATTAACAGAAGGAAGCAGACGAAGGACTGCAGACTTTCGTGAAATTTACCAATAATATTTTCACATGCTGCAGTTCCTACTGATGGCATCACAAAACATGAACATGAATTAATGATTTTGATTGTTTGATCAAAATTTCTTTATTAAAAAATGACTTACTTCAATTCAAAATTGTAAAAAAATGTTTAATTTACTAACTATTATTTCATAAATTTATAATTATTAAAGTTAGAGAAATTAATTTTAAAAATACATAGGCGCAAAGATGTAAGGGATGCTACTTTTCATCATTGCACAGGACAGTGTTAATATTTTTAAAAATAGTTTCAATGAAGGTTTGACAGATTCCTTACTTTTTTTATTTCCAGATTCTTTTTAGCCTTATTACTCAGAAAATTCATTCAATATCTTCTTTCATCCGGTTTGAAACTGAAACTCAAAAGTTTCTTAGACTTTTTTTTTTTTTTTTTTTTGAGTTTCTCACATTTTTGCAGAACAGTATTATTAAATAAACATAATTATTAGTTCCAGGATGCTTTTTCTCGTGTTCATCTTAACTTCTTTCGAAAATTTCAAAGAACTTTTCTTCATAAAAATAAAGGAATAGACATTTCTATTCTGCATTTCTTAGTTAGTCTTCAAATTTAAACTATTCACAATGAATGGTGTGAGAGAGTTTGTAGAATCAATCACAAGGTTTTTGGATGAAATTCAACTTTCGTCGTATCTTTTTGATTATATTTATTTTGAAAATGGTTGATTATTTCTGCTTTTCTTCTTCTTATCATGCAATTACAAAAGTGGAACTTTCTTTCAATAACAAAAATTTTGTATTTCTTATTTCAAGGTACAGTTGCATTCATATTTATAAATAATAAATTTGACAACAACTTTCGAGTTTTCAAATTTTGAGCTATAACGTAAAAAAAGTTTAATTTTCGCAATCTAACCTTCATCTTACATTTTGACAAATATTAATAATTCACAAGAAATGCTGTAGTTTCCAACACAATTTATTTAAATGTTAAGGTGTTAATGTAACGTAATGTTAAGAACAATTCCTTTGTTGTTTGAAATAATTGTGTGCTCTAGCTCCTTCTGGTGTAATGAAGTGTTTTGGCTACTTATGAGCTCTTAAACTATATTTAATTCATTTAAAATAGTTTTCATAAGCACAATCCGCATTCGTGAGCAATATTTGTCTAATCTAAATTTTATTGACTTTTTTAGGTATTATATATTTTGATAAATTTTACTGAAATACTTATTAAATTACTTTTTAATAAATTAATTAATAAATATGTGCATAAGTGTGTTAAAAAATTTTATTCGCGAATTTTTATTTTAATACAGTAGGGGGGGGGGGAGTTGTGTTAGATTGATAAGCGGTAACATTGATAAAGTCCATAAATTTTGATGACTCAAGATGTTCACACCCCCTCATATATATGCCATTGTAACCCTTCTCACATGGTATATTTTTTGGCCATGTTCAGTCAAAAGTTAATTTACAAATGATTCAAACCATTAATCTTCTCGCCTAAGTAGATTTTACATTAAGTACGTGTTGTGAGATTTCTTAAACTAATTACGTTTCCCTGCCAGGGAATCTACTCCAAAGGAAGGAAAAAACATTTTTTTCTGAACTATATTAAGTTTTGATGTTGTTTAGCGTGATCACTTGTTTTAAGTAAAAAAGCCCCTTGGAGCAGACTGATACAATTGACTCCGGGGTACATTGATACGCATCATTTGTGTATATCAATGCGCTTTAACAGCAACTACTTCTCAAAATCGTCTTCAGAAATGGAAAAAAGAGGAAGACGCAATTAAGTATTTGTTTAAACAATGAAAACGGTTTGAATTTCATTGCAAAAATTAAAAATATTGTTGCAAATTGAGTTTAAAATATTTTTTTACGAATTTGTTAAAATTGGAAAAAAAATTGTACGGAAACTTAATTAATATCATCGAAAAAATAATTTTTGCATTTTCAGATGGTAGGAAATTTATTTTCATAAGTCATCAAGAAAGAACACGAAAATTTCCCTTAATTTTTGATTAATTAAAATTTCCAAAAACGGCTTCTAGGCGCACATTCTTTCCCTCCAAAGTATTTTTGCACACACGCAAACATTCTCCTTTATTATTTGCAGAAATAAATTATTTCCTGAGGCATTATTTTTTCATTTTTCCAGTCTCATTAAAAATTTTGAATTTTTATTAAAATAAAATTTTTAAATCCTGATTTGGATTACAAAGTTCATTGATAAAACAAATTTTGCTCTGATCCCACACCTGTTAATAATCATTATTTTCGATATTTCCTTGTGTATCAATGTATTCCTAGCATGGGGCAGATTGATACAAACCCATTTTTAGGAACAAAAGTGTAATAAGTATTTTATTATATCATTTATGACCAAAACTCGACTGAAATCCTATATTAGATTAACAAATGCATAAATATAGTGTACTAGTTCTAATCATTACCCTTGGCAAAATCATTTTTTAGCTTTCCAAAAAAAGTGTAACAATGTCCCCGCATTCCCCCTACACAATGTGATGTAGGCTCAAAACCTGCCTTTATAATTTTCAATGTACGTGCTTCTAATAACTCAGAATTATATAGTGGAAACTCAAAAAACGTTTTCGTATGACTATAAATTCTGTCAACAATTAACCTCGCGTCCACCCCACTCCCTCACCAAAAATCTAAGATCTAGCAGTATTTGAAGGTTTATTCAACGTTGTTATTGTTACAAAGCTATAAAGTTGTTTCCCTGAGATGCTAATCTTGGCGACTTGGCGAAAAAATTGTCGATCTTGGCGACATATTTGGCGACTTGTCGGCGAGGTTGGCGACTTTGGCGACAAATGGAATTTTCTAGAAGGACCTCGAACCTTCAACCTATTTCTACTGGCTTCAAGAACTTTCTGGAGATTGCGTCACTTCCTGTTGAAAAGGTATAAAAGCAAGCTCCCAAGCCAAGAAGAGTCAGTTGGAATTTGAGCAGCAAGCAAGCTGGCGAGCTAATAAGAAACCTTTGAGCGCTGAGTTGAGATTTATCGGTAATCTCTGTGCGAATTTTTACAAATGCTGTTTTAATACCTGTGCTACGTTTCTTTTCCTAGAATATTTGTAAAATAAAGAGCTTTATCTTTTTTTAATCCTGCTTATTGGACTGTATTCACGTACACCACAAGACAATTTTGTCACATTATTCATTTTGAAGACAATGTTGTTTCCAGGGACCGGGACATCATAATGTATTCTTTGCCCCTATACAGGAGAGAGTGGGGTAAAACTGGGTACCTTGATTTTGGCGTTATTAATTCTCCTTTCTAGTGGACAAATACTGAATTTTTCTCCACTAGTGAAGAAAAAAGAATGATCATAGTTTCAAGGTTGTTGTTTTTAAATTCACTTCGTCTGTGAAGGTTTATTTGTTTTACGACGTCACCTCTCCAATGTTCGTTTGATTTTTAACTATCCTTTCTTAAAAATCATTACACTTTTAAAAACCATTTTTAGTCCAGTTTATTATACGTTTACTAAGGATTTATACGCTATCAAAGAATAAGGATTTACTCCAATAATTGAGCTGTTCTATTTCATTTCGTTCCTTATGACCTCTGCTTCGGGATAAAACCGGGTACCTTGACTTTTTCTACAAAAAAATCATTTGTAAAAAAAGTAATAAAATTATACTTTTCCTGAAACATATATTGTACACTGATAAAAAAAAATTTTTTTTTTTGGTAATATTTGACAAGCTCTATGTCGAACATTTTAGCTCCAACAAGCCTTCGAACCCCACTTCCCCCTACATACTATCTTACAAAGCTATGTTTACAATCTTAAACCAATCAATGCGCAACATTGCATACCTATATTCAGTGGCGGACTGGCCAGGTTGCCAGCTTGCCCGATGGCAAGTGGGCCCCCTTAGACATAAGTCAATATGGGCCCTCAGGATGTGTATGTATCAGAGAGAAAGGAAAGGATTCTTTTTCTAATAAATTTCCTGCGCTTTTTCTAAGCAAAATAGCAAATAGTTTTATGTTAAAACCACACAAACTTTTCTGTGCAGGGATGGGACGCAATAACCACAAGATTTTTATTCTTCTTGGAGGCTCCCGGCAAGAAGGAGGGGATAACCCCTTTGTACAGGAAGGATTTGTCCTTGCAGGTGGCTAAACAACGCGCTTTTTGTTGTTATTTATGCAATTTACTGTTGTAAAACTGAGGGGCAAGCGAACTCGTCTTTCTTCTAAGGTAAAAGAAAGAAATGTCTCGGAGGTGCCCACTCTCACTCTCCATAGTATGTTTGCACCAAATTTAGTAATTCTAGGCTACACAGACAGTCCTGTAGAAGGTCAAATGTCATACAAACATCTACACATGCATTCGCATTTATTATTTGTTGGCATTTGCATACAAAAGCATTGATTAGAAGCAAAACATAGAAATAACACTGTTGTTAAGATATAGTGTCATCTTTTATTGCATAAACAATTAAATGCAGCAATTCCACACCAAACTTATAATTTCTTTGTTTTCACCTGTCTTGTTTGTAATTGATTTAATTTA
>BGPR01000966.1:331115-343577 GCA_013235015.1 Araneus ventricosus | reverse complement strand
ATTTACCTCATAATTTCATTAAATAAATATATTTCGTCTGAAATTGCATGTATTATTTGTATACGATTATTTGATTGTAGTATGAGTTTTAAACGGTTCCACAAATCATTCAAAAATACATTAATTAGGATTCATTATCTGTGAACGAAGTGTCGTTTGGGCATATGTCACGATACAAGTGGTTCAAATGCGACCCAGGACTGATTCTTTTTCAAAAGCCATTATTGCCAAACATTTACTTCGCATACCAGTTTTCAAAGTACTCCCCTTCGGAAACAAAACATTTTTTCCAACGTTCTGGAAGCGTTATGGTGCCCTTTTCAAAAAAATCATTTAGTTTGCTGAATATCGACTGCCAAACAGTCTGATGACGGCACTTACACCATTCAAACACACGGATCCGTGAGACACACTCTTCCCCATGGTGTTGTTGGATTCTGAGGTGAAATTCAGAGGACAGGACATTATCTCCAACGAGGAATTTAATCACAACCGTGGTACCCTCTGTTCTCTCATCACTCTAGCAAACTCCTAGACTGGACTGAACAGGTTTTGACACGAGCAGGAGGGAAGATGGAGGGTGTAGCTCGCCTCTGTCAAGGTCACACAGCTGCTGCGCAGTGCGGCTTGTTTACACACAAGTTTAAACATCTTGTAAACATACAGTGGAAATTGACTAATTCGAATTTTTTCTGTCCCTTAAATTTCTTACTTACATAATGTTAAAATATCGTCTATAATTCAAATCTATTTTGACGAATTCTAAGTCAAAACTAAAAATTGTAAGAAAATTATTTGTATTCCTGAGTTGTTTTCATTAGCTTAATGAATTTTCACGTCTACACAGAAGTAATGTTAAAAGATTTTTGTATTTAAAGTGCTGCGTACTGCTTATTTATTAAAGTTTCTTAGCTATCTATCAAATTTTTTAAAGTTACTAGTTTTTAAAATATTTAATATGAAAAGGAAAATAAAGTAACTTTACTAAAAATATTGTTGGAAAAAGTAGAAAAGTATCCGACCTTGCAGACGTTATCAAGGGTCGCCTGCAGTCAGGGATTCAAAAAACAGATCTTTTACTGTAAGAGGCCTGATTTTCGTCCAAAAATTACTCTCGTGACCCGAAAGATCCCAAAAGAAAAGAAAGACAAAAGAAGGACTACCCGCAAAATTTTTTTTACACGTCACAAAAAATGCGCCAATTAAATTTTGTTTCAAAAAAAAATTAAGAATAAAAATCATTAGTCATCGGACATTAAATTGCCGTAATAATATGAAAACATTCACCAAATAAAAAGTATTTAACTGTGATGTTGGACTGAACTATTACTTTAAACTTAATTCACAAACAATTAATTACAAATTCCTTCTAGGAAATGAAAGATGTTAAAGTTATCAAAATAAATCTTCATGCAATTTAAGGCAGTACAAATTTCAAAAAAATTTATAAATTAATGAATTAAGATTTTGAGTGATATATGTATTGCTCAATGTAGATTAATTTCAACACTTGATACATTTAACATTAACTGCCTTTTTAGAATTTAAAATATTGTTAAAACCATATTAGTAAATGCCTATGCATCATAAGTAGTGATAAGTGCATAATGAGTGATTTATGTATTGCTCAATCGAGATTAATTTCAACACTTGATACATTTAATATTAACACTTGATACATTTAGCATTAGCACTTGATACATTTAACATTAAAACTTAATACATTTAACATTAACTACCTTTTTAGAATTTAAAATATTGTTATAACCATATTCGTAAATGCTTATGCATCGTAAGGGAATAAGAGAGGTCTTACGAGTAATAGTTCACTACACAATTTCAACTTTCATCGTATGCAAATATTTTTACAAAATCATGCGTTGTGAATTTTTTAATCTAATCTCCAGGTTCTGGAAGATAAATGATCAGATCGGAGAATACTACAGAAGTCAGTGTACAACGAGACTAAAAGATGGCAGAAACATTATTGAGAGAAAATAATGATAGTTTATTTATGATCTAGTTATTTTTGTCTTGACAATATAAATATATATGTACATAACACTTCCAAACATAACATTCAAATTTGGAGAGACCCTTCCATAGATATATATTTACTCAAATCAAAACACATGCTTTCATGTCAGATCTACACAATAATCTAATTTCTTCAAATATGACAACCCATTTGATAAATTTACCAAAACTCAGTTAGTAGGTATATCTTTAATATCTTTAAGTATATTGTTTCTGATTTGATCTTGCATTTGAGATGGGCAGTTTTATCAATAATAACAAAAACACACCAAATTTGAATATACCTAAGAGCTTAGGATTCTAAGGAACAAATAACTTTTACATGAAACATATCACTCTCTTTCTAGGATTTTATGAAAAAAAATAGATGTGACTAAATCTTGACCTTAGAATTTACTCATTGAATGTGATCTAATTAATCGTGTACTGATAAATATCTGTTACTCTCCAAATTTAAATATAAATGGCTGTGAATGGAAATTCAATAATATAAACACTCAATAACATCTGTAATTACCATTTTCAATTTATAAAGAAAATTTCACTTAATTGAGATATATATCTGAACAAGCACTGAAATGTTTTTATCATATTAGAGATTTAAACAAGATTATAGCTAATCAAACTATAAATCATTTGAACGAAAGCTAGTCTCAAATGCAGTAGATTTACTAAATTCATTTAAATTTATTCTTACAAATTCTGTTTTTATATTACAAAATACAATTTCAAAATTCCTAAATTTTAGATGCTTCAATATTAAACCAAATAATCCTATGATTTCAAATGATGCTATAATTGATTTTAATGTAAAGTTTTACTTAGCTTGGTTGTTTCTGGCAAGGCGACTTCCAACCCAGGGATTCAGAGGCTTCCTGACATCCTGTTATTTGTCCAATGTACAAAGGCAGGGTTACTTTCTTTCTTGAGGAGGTCTTGTCGTCTACTTTTAGGCGTTAGTCTATAGATGAGAGCATGAAGTTGGAGATACACGCCATTACTTTGATGGGTGACTGGAAGGCTGGTCAAGGCTCAGGATTTATTGGAGGATGTCGGGTAGTACAACATCTTCAGGTGGTCCACTGGCAAACAGCGAGCGCATGACGCTCGAAAAGCAGCTTCCTTTACCGGCTCCTTCCCGCTCGTTCTCTGTCTCTTAGACATGGCTGTGAGAAAGGGAGAGGGGAAGAAGTGCACAAAATGAGTGCACTCACTAAAGAATACTACGAACTTTCAACAAAATACGCCGGTAACAGTACTTGCGTAACATTTATGTGCATGTTACTTCTAAGCAATTTTATTACAAGTTGCAAATATTGCGCCTTCATTTTATGCTCTTTTTAATATTATTGGGAATTTGCATCTCTGATGTAAATTTAAAATTCGCCTATTTCATCGACGCATTCTGTAGAACATCAAGGCGATTCCATTAACTATTTAGAGTTGGCCGATGACTTTCACATTCCTCTTCTTTAATATTTTACTAGCTTATATACACGGCATTGTAAGGGGATCAATGGCCACTTTTGTTTAGAATGGAATTTTCAGCTTATACACACAATATTTAAATAACCCCTAGGAACGGCCACTCGAACTCCTCTGAGGTGGTAGTTCACTTTCAATGAAATCCTTTCCTTTCGTCTTCTTGGCCTTGGGCCTTTTATTAAGAGAAAGGGGAGGAAAGGAAGGGTAACAAAAAGTCCATACACGCAAAAACAACAGCGGAAATCAAATCGAAATTCATCACACCTAGTGAACTTCACCTTCTACCAGGTGGGAGATCCAAGCTGCCATGGTTATTATACATGGAGCAAGAAGCCATTTTCCCCAAAGCACAGCCTTTTCATCCCTGAATAATGTCCCCGCGTGTTTTTCTGAATCTGGATCAGGGTATAAAAATGTCGTGCCAGGCATAATAACGGAAAATCGCCAGGACAGTTAGCTAATCTTTTAATCGTGAGATAATTTAAATGAACGAAGTCATTTTATCATTTGTCGTTAGGTCTGTAGATTTGGGAGAAACACATAATATTATTACCCATTTCTCTACGACTGCTGACGAATCGATTAGGGATTTACTCTTTTAATTAACAAACTTAGATTATTCTTTAAATTTATTGTGCTTGAGATTATAAATTAGTAATTGTTTCAATAAGTGCTTTATCTTTCAAAATTAAAAATCCTTTAGAGCTACCGATTTTGCGCGGAACGGAGGGAGGGTCGCTGTAGAGAAGTTTTACTGCATAAATGTTATGGAATCTTAAAAAATCAACTTTTTTTTCAAATTTACTACCATTTGGCACCTCTGCTGTGAAATCAAAACTTTACGAACCCTTTAACTGAGGGTGTGGTTTATAAATCACTTTTTGAGACTGTGCCTTATGTACCACTACATTCTGTACAAATAAATAAAATAAATAATTTTTTCTTATCGTTTATCAACCATTAAATTATAAAAATATATTTTTATTAATAAAAATTTTAAATTCTATCGTTGTTTAAAAAAGCCTACTTTGCCATGCATATATTTTTGATTCGCCACTTTATGGCATTAAATACATGATATATATATATATGTAATAATCTCACTTAATTTTACTTTAAACTCCAATATTATGTATTTTAAAATCATAGTACAATATTAATGTATTCCAAAATCACTTTTCTTAAACTTCAGTTTCGTTTTATTTCCCGCGCTGAAGTTATATTAAATCTCTCGTTTGACATATTTATTACTAAAAGAATATTTTAATCGCTTCCACGCGCACACAAAAATCGAGAATTCGGCGTCCTTTCGGCGCCAGATGTTTCCCTCAAACACTTACGTAATATAGTAAAAATAGCTAATATTCCCTTCACTTTGATCACGTGTCTATATGTAATCCCTTATCTGAGAAAATGCAGGGATTTTCTGTTCGCTTTTGACTTCAAACTTTCATATGACATGTACGTATATTCCGCCACTCTCATAATTTGTTGAATAATAAATAAGAAATGGCTCTTTATTCGGCCTTTTAATGACTATAACAACGAAGACATTTGATATATGTTTTTCTTTTTTTTTTTGCGTTTCGGTGGATAGGGTGTTCTAAAAGTACCCGCAGTTAAAGGGTTAAAAATAATCGATGAACTGATAGTTAAATTCTGAAAATATGAAAGTATTGTAATGAAATAGGGAACTGACAACTGTACAAAATTTCAGTACTCTAGTGCATCAAATACAAAATGATTGAAAAATCGATTACAAATTCCATCATTGCAATCATAAAACAACTCATATGAAATAAAAGCGTGTATTGTTTGGCAACGGATTTGTCAAACCTCCGCGCTTCTGAACATGCGCCGTGCGGAGTTATTTGCATCAAAATAGGGGGAAACTGAAGAATGAAAGGGTGATGTTTACATTTGACTGAGCGCGATCTAACAAAGAACTCCGGAAATTCGCTCATATGACTCATTGCCTGACACCCCTTTCCAGTGTAAAATCGTCCAAAAGTGGTAGTCTCGCAATCCGTTACTAAACAGTAAAAGAATACACATTTTATGTTTATGGAAGGAAAAGATAAACTGCTGCGACGAGATAGACGTTAATTGGTCTTTAAAAAAATATTTATTTTTATTTCGAATAATATAAAAACGAGGATAACACAAGTAGTAGGGGGAACACGGGGACATTGATACACTGTTTTTTTTGGAAAGCTAAAAGACGATTTTACCAATGGAAATAATTAGAACTAATACACTATGCATTTGTTAATTTAATATAGGATTTCAGTCGAGTTTTGGTCACAAATGAAATAATAAAATATTTATTACACTTTTTTTATAAAAATGGATTTGTATCAATCTGCCCCATACAACGGGTACATTGATACACACGGAAATATCGAAAATAATGATGGTTAATAGATCTGGAATTAAAACAAAATGTGTTTTATCAATAAAATTTATATTCCAAAGCAAGGTTTAAAAGTTTAACAAAGTAACAAACTTTTATTTTAATCAAAATTCAATATTTTTAATGAGACTGGAAAAATGAATCAAGAATGCTTCAGAAAATAATTTATCGCTACAAATTATAAAGGAGAATGTGAGCGTGTGTGTCCAAAAATACTTTGAAGGGAGGGAGTGTGAGCCTCAAAGCCGTTTCTGGAAATTTTAATTAATTAAAAATTAAGCAAAATTTTCGCGTTCTTCCTTGATGACTTTAAAAATAATACAGCAAAAAATAATTTTCACACCATCTGAAAGTACAAAAAATTATCTTTTCGATGATATTAATTACGTTTCCATACAGTTTTTCCCAATTTTAATAAATTTGTAAAAAATATTTTAAACCTAATTTACAACAATACTTTTCATTTTTGCAATGAAATTCAAACCGTGTTCATTGTTTAAAACAAATGCATAATTGTGTGTTTCTCTTATAGATAGTTCATTTTTTGACTTTCTTCCATTTCTGAAGGCGATTTTGCAAAGTAGCTGCTGTTAAGGCACATTGATACAAACAGAAGATGGTACCATTGTGCCCCGGAGTCAACTGTATCAATCTGCCTCAAGAGAACTTGTTACTTACAACAAGGGGTCACGCAAAATCAACGATAAAATACCTCGAATAGTTCAGAAAAATAAATGTTTTTTCCTACCTTTGGAGTAGATTTCCTGGCAGGAAAACGTAATTAGTGAAAGAAATCAAAAACACGTGTTTAGAGTAAAATTTACTTCGACTAGAAGATTAGTTATTTGAACAGTATGCACAAATAATGTAAAATCAAGAAACTTCGGAATTTATTTCTATAGTGTACAGAAAAAAACTCAGCACCTGAAATCATCCCCCTATATTCTAATGATGATAAGTGAAGTAAAAGTTGTATTTTAATGCTCTATTTCTGTTCCCCCCTTTTTATTAAAGGCTGATTTTCCTTCTTTTCATTTGTTACCTTGTAGACTCCGAACAAAAATATAAAATAGTTTCTATTGTAACACTTTTTAGAAAACATAATTTAAGCTGGTCTCTGAGTGATACGAGTTAACAATTCATCAGCATAAATGCTCCAACTTCAATTAGTTAATCTTTCATCGTGTGAAATAAGGTTTACTCAAACTTTTTTCTTTCTCGTCTAAGAAGAGAAAGTATTGTAATTGTCGAAAAATTTGACGACGGAATTTTTGTTAAAAACCATAGTTTAGACCTTCCCGAGTCCGAAAAAAACCCTCGATTGGAATTATGTGTGTCTGTCTGTCCGTATGTGAACATGATAATTCATAAAAGCAATGAGCTGAAAGACTGAAATTTGGTATGTATTCTTAATTCTCTTGAATATCAGATATCTAGACTATCAAAATTGGTATCTAACAGATTTGGGACGCAATCTGTCAACAATAAATATATCTGTCCGCCCGTTTTACAAGTTCTTTAGGTTTAGTAGAAAGGTATGTTTGAGACGTATGATTGCTATAAAGTCGCTTTGCCTCCAATGGGGAACTTCAGCATTTTTTAAAAACATGTGAAAAACGTGTTGAAGAAAAGAAAAATTGTGAACTAAATCTTGAATTGAGGACTAGACATGAGAGTCGGCATCACCGCCCACTCTCCTCATTAAAAGTTGTTATTCTTTACTAATTTTAAGAATGAATTCTTTTTGAATCCCTCTGGTGGGGGGCATCTCAAATATGGGAATGAGAAGTTGCAGTATAAGTAAATAGGTAGTCGCTTCCCAGAAGAGCACAATAACGGTGATGTTGCTCGTTACGGGTCCATCTCCGATGACGGATTGTATCTCAATCTGAGGGGTCATCGCATGTGCTGTTCGTAATGGGGGTTATTATGCGCCGGTCATAGAGCTCGAACTTACCATTTGTGGTGGCCAGGTTGTTTAGTATAACCGGGAGCTACGGTAGGGCACTTTGTTGTTAATAATTTTGAGAAATGAAGCAAGAATCAATGTTTTCAGGACTTAAAATTTCATGAATGAAATTAAAAAAAAGATTAATTACGTTTTCATGGCTACGAGAACGATTGTCAATTTTTTACAGGCTGCAGAAGTAAGTATTCAAAAATTTTAAAATTTTTAAAGATATATTAAACAATTAGAAATATATTTTTACATTTTCTGGTTGATATAAAAGATGTTCGTAAAAAAGTTTGCCCGATTTTTTGTCTTCAGCTTTTACCGATTTCGTCCTTTATTTTATGTAGTAGCTATAAAAAGGTATTTTATGAAATAACTGAATTTCTATATAAACAGTTGCATTTACACTAAAAAGAAATAATACATTTATATTTTTGAGTTTCACGTAAATCTTAAGCTGATATACAAATTTATGTAAGCATCAAACATCATCGAAGCTTATTAGTTAGTAGTCATTGAAATTTTGAAAGCATGTGTGGTTCAGTTTAAGGAATTTATTTGAAATGCACTGAGAAAACTAAGAACAGCTTTCTGTAAAATCAGAAAAATATTAGTTATTTTCTCATGCAAATTATTTAATTTACATTTTCAATATGAAAGACAAAAATAACCAAATAATTCTTCTTTTTGTATCCACTGCTAAAAACACAGAATATATATACATGACTCTACTCTAATATAATTGTGAAAGAAACTCATCGTATAGATATTAGGATTTTAGAAGTAAACAAAATGCCGGGCATCTTACTTTTTTTGTTTGCCAAGAGCATTTTGGAAACAAATCATAATTTCGCAAACTGTGTCCAGGATGGCCGAATGGTTATGGCATCAGGCTGTTTTCGCCAGCTGAGGAGCGCTGACACATCGCGGCAAGTGCTAAGCCTGCAAACCGTCCTGTGGAAAACAAGTAAAAAAGCTGAAAAAAATTCCCGGTAAATTTCACACCCAGAAAGATCCTTTGTGTTTGTCCTGACCGAAATTTGATCAGGCAATAGTCAAGTGTCCGATCTGACATCGGCAATTGTGATAGAGGCTTGCCGAAGCTCTGATGGTTCGAGGACTCAGGCATGATGTCGTGGGTGTCACCCGTTGTTCCCAATGTCGGCCTCCGTCGCTGGCGACTGCTATCTGATTCACGCTGTGAGCGCAGGTTCGAATCCTGCTCCTGGTTGTTCTTTTTTGTGTCCACTTCTAAAACTGAAATTTGCTTTGGGACAATTTGGCATGTATATTCAATTTGCAATAATAAATGACATAGTTCAAATTAAGCAGGACTACGGAGACACACCTTTCGTAGATTGAAAAGCTTTTATTTAACTTTCATTCTTCTTATTATAAAGATGAAATTTTGTGATCGACTTTTCAGTCATTTCCTGGTGTGCTAAAGGTATGAAGTATTGTAGACATTTGTATTCTCTATGAGAATACACTAATTTAATATACTCAAACTTAATTATTAGTTAATCATAATTAGATTAAATCGTAATTCCCCTCCAGTGGCTCCACCGTTTAGTGAGTTTGTGAAACAATAGATCTTAAGATGAAAAAGTAAAAAATATTTAAAATAAAAAAAATCAGCTGTTTAGTTCACTAACAAAAGTGTATTTTTAAAAACTGTTATAATTAAAGTTATTATTTGGGCAATTAATTAATTTTTATCCTCTTGCTCTTTTACATTTATTGCTCTGTATGAAGGCAGGGCATTTTAAAATTACTTACCTCTCGACCCCATTTCTGTTAAAAAAAATTTTCCGCGTCTTCAAAGTTACTCCATGAAAAATAAAAAAGAAGTTCAAACTTAAATTGTCGTTCACCTAATTGTAATGAAATTTTTAAAGTCGACATTGTTTCCTTAATTCCTTTAGCTCACAAATGCTGTAGGATTTGAAAGAATGAGCCCTGACTAGCAGTTTAAGCAGTTCCTGTTTAGGGAACTAAACGAAAGAAATTAATGTAAATCATTGTTTTTGAATTTTTCCACCAGCATTTATTAAAGAAATTATTTAGGAATTAATCGTTTAACTGTTTTTAGGAAATCTCTGCCAAATTCTGGAAATCTCTGCTCTTTTCGAGGCTTAGCAAAATGTTTGGAAATTTTAAATGATTTAAGGCATTGTTCCTCAAAATGTGTGCAGTATTTAAGTTGTTTTATAAAACTAGGGAGTTACACCCCTACTCTCCCCGAGCGTCAACCCCCAAGAATCACGAAGTGATCCCATGCGCTTCGCTCACTCGCCGTACAGGTAATAGTGTCTGTTAGTAATAGGAAATTATAAATACATTAATTAATAAAAGTAAATTTAAATTATCTGAAATAGCATTAACTTCTAACATTAATTTCTCATCAATTACTAAAAAACTAAATCATCAATTTCTAACATTAAAATTTTCTGGTATCAGGTACATATATATGCGAATGTTAGAAAGAAATATGAATCCGAAAATGTATAATTATAAGATGTTAACAAATAAAAATGATTTACATCAATCACAAGTCAGGCATTTAAATTTTCTTGGTACACAAAATTCAATATTTCTTCAACAGTTTCTTTAACCCACATTTCAATCCAGGAAACTTCTTAATATCCACTCTTCTCAATGAATTGTTGTTCAGAAAAGCTTCGCTACATGTATATCCACGCACTGCGATGATTATTTTGCCAATAAAGTTATAACTTTTCTCTCTGGGTAGCTATTTATGTGATAATGCCTCAGAAAATTTCCGTTTTCGAAAGATGATTCAACCCATTTCTCAAACTTTTAGTTTAAAAGGGACAGTTTAAGGTGACAAATGGCTTTAAATATGTTCAGATTCACTATTCAAAATTATAAACCATAAATTTTACTTCTATAAAATTAACAAAATAGCCTTTTTTTCAAAATTTAAAAAAAATTCAAAAATTCTTTCTTTTTACACCAAAATCATATTAGGAAAGATTCCTCAACAGTTTCATTAGACCTATCTTCGATTTATAATCGAATCTACCAAACTTAAACTCATTTTGTAAAATTTCGTTGTCCCAGATCACACTGAATTCGCCGATTCGAATGTAAACAATCTAAACTTGCGATCTGTTGCAAAACGGCGAT
Source organism: Araneus ventricosus (assembly GCA_013235015.1). Taxonomy (NCBI): domain Eukaryota; kingdom Metazoa; phylum Arthropoda; class Arachnida; order Araneae; family Araneidae; genus Araneus; species Araneus ventricosus. The sequence goes on along the minus strand of BGPR01000966.1, from coordinate 332,538 downwards.
TAAGGAATGTCGCCACGTAAGAGAATTATATATATAGATTAGAATGATATAATGTGGGAAAGATCAAATGTTAAAACAGAATATACACGAATACGTCAGTCGATTATGAGTCCCTAAGAAATTCATTACCTAGAGCTAAAGTTTTTGGAAGTAAAATTAAAATGCAATGTTCCAAGAAAATCTAGTAAACAAGTCAAAATCTCGTAACGTAAGAGCACAAACGATATCCAGAATAAAGGAAGGGTGATGTCATCAAGCTTTGTATTCACCGATCAAGAAACGCTGACTCATCAGGGTTAATGCTAAGCCTACAACACGTCCCGTAGAAGCAATAACAGCTTTAAAAAAAGTACAAAAATACTGCTTAAGAATTTAACCATAAAAACAAACATTTCATGTGTTTGTCTTGACCGAAAGTAGATTCGGCAATATGAGAACGTCCGATTTGATGTCAGCGATTGTAATGGATGTTTGGTGAATCAACGATGGCTCAAAGACTGAGGCCTGATGTTGTGATTGTCAAAAAATTCATCGTCTGTTGTGTTTGATCTCGGCTTCTTCGGCAGATGCTTTCCAGCTCATTCACGAGGCCGTGGTGGCCTGGTGCTATGGTCTCGGCTTCGGTTCGTAAACTGATTCCACCGAGGATCCGCCGTATATATAGGCATGGGGCAAATAAAACTGTCGTCGAGCATCAGGCATCCTCACGCAGGTGTGGTGCGGATGATTGGTGAGGGGTTGCTGGCTCAGGTGCTGTCTTCATCATCAGCGCATGTGTTGGTGCAGAACTGGACCTTAAAATAACTTGCTAACTAGCCAACTGATTCACAGTTGTTACGTGTAGCTTAGGCTTCTGCTCCAGGATGTTCTCTTTATGTCTAATGTTGAAACTGAAATTTGCTAGATTACGATCTGGCAAGTGCTTAATTGTCTGCGTTGACCCATTTAATTTGAATTTCATATTATATTTTCACAAGTTCAATGCACTTACTAGATGGCCTTTTTTCTGTCAGGAAACTACAACTTCTGCGTTGGACATAAAAGTAATGCCAAGAACAGGAGTCGAACCTGCGTTCCCGGCCATGAATCAGTTGGTAATCACCAGCCTAGGAAGGTGACATCAGGCACAATATACGACGATATGTTGACAATCACGACTTCAGTCCTCTAACCATCGTTATTCTCGAAGTCTCTAACACAACTCCATTTATTAAACCTGGTGTGTTTTATTACCGAATTTAATTTCGATCAAAGCAAACATACGAGACGATTCGCCCATAGTACAATTCTAAAAAAGTGGATCTTTTTTTTTTGTTGTTCTTTTCGCTGCTGCTATCAGCGGCCTCCATATATAGGAGCTAAATTTTACTTCTACCTCAAGTACATCCTAAGTGCACTGGGTCACTTTGATCAACAAAAGCTG
>BGPR01000966.1:258671-331105 GCA_013235015.1 Araneus ventricosus | reverse complement strand
ATATTAAATCGGACGCTTTCTGACTGCAGCATCTAATTTCGGTCAAGACAAACACAAGAGGTACTCGTCTTGTTCTCTTGCTTTTATTTTTCCCTTTTCTGATAATTTTATAACGTAACGGCTCTGACGGTGTCCAGGATGGCCGAGTGGTTATGGCGTCAGGCAGAGGCGGCCCGAGTTAATTTTGCCAACCGGGCAAAGCAACAATTTGGTGCCCCCCCCCAACATACATAACCAACGTGGCTCTTAAAATTCTATTGTGTCTGTATTCTAATTGTCAAACAAACATTTACATATAAATGTTGCATGTTTAACCTTCAGATAGGGCTTAATAATATTATGGTGAGAATTTTTGTACATCAGATATATTTAAGATTATATAGATCTTATTGAAACTAAAATAATATATTCCAACAAATTTAATTTAAAAATAGTTTATTTTATTTTAGAACAGTATTATAATTTCTGTTCAAAATTAATTTTTCTTTCTTTTTATTCGTAAAATTTCTTCTCAACTTCAATGTTCTGCAAAAGTTACCGTTCAGTTGTCATGGTTGCTAAGCCAACTAGTCGCTTTTGGGACATGATGGATTGCAGATACGTTTTGATAAGCTTCAGTTTAGAAAAACTTCTCTCGCCAGCAGCTACAGTTACTAGGAAAGTCAGAAAAATACTCAAAGCCACTGAAAGAGTCGGAAAATTTGCAGCAACCCTGCTCATATGGAAGTAAGTTAGAATCATTAACAGCTGGTCATTTCGTGTCTTGGTGAAGTTGGAAACCATCTACATCATTATGATTATCGTCACTCAAGGCCAAATGAAGGTCTTTTAAACCTGCCTAAAATTTTAGCTGTTTCGCTTTCTTGATGCTGTAACGTCACGGCCGATGGCCGCGGTTTGATGGCTGAGCAAATTCGAGGCGTTTTCAGACAAGGAGTAGTCTTTCCGAATTTATTTACAGCTAACTTATATATATATATACACATTTGTAATAGACATTTTCTAGATTAGAATGTTTATGTACAAAAATCAATAAAAATGACCTCGAAGGGAGGAACTGTAACTCTTGGTCGAGTAGTTAAGTAATTTCGCGAACCAACCTGCACTGCGCTGGAAAAAACAATTAAGTTCCGGAGTTCGATGTAAACTCCTACGAGATGAGCCCGAGGACCGGGTCTATCCGTAAATATCAGAACTCGCAATCCCTGATGGGAGTACTGCCGAGTCTCGATTCGAAGCAAACTTGACGCTCACCAGCGTAGGTGAAGTCCAACTCTCAACTCCTCTTGACAAACGAAATCCGCCCGTTTTATGTACTGATCCGGGTCTCCTCATTAGCCAGGTGACATTCCTCTTTACCACCTGCAAAAAGTCCCACATTTATCTCCCTCGTTAGCACTTTTCCTACAAAGGCAAATGTTATCCCTTGTCCATCAAATCCACGCTTCGTTACTTTGATTTGACCAGTTCCCTTCATGTAGCCGACATTGTCAACCAAAGCTTTTTAAGAACCCTGTGGTCCTGTCTGGTCTCCAGCAATTATCGTCGCGTCTGCGGACGCTTTTGGTGCCTCTGTCCCGCTAAGCTTTGTTAGAACACACCTGCCCAGAGAAGCATTGTCATTCCTCAGATGGTTGACACTAGTCGAAGAATGTTGTGTTATATTTCACCTGCAACCCTAAATCATCGTTTCGTTACAGCTCTCCTAAATCATAGTTGTTATTTGACCACTTTGTTACAATGCTTTACAAAAACCAAATGTTTTATGTATAGCGCTTAGGTCTTCGAAGTCCAGAATGAAAAAAATAGAAGTTAAATAGAAGCCTTGCTTGCATCTTCTTTGAAGGAACTTCGTCTAGAACTTCATAATCATATTGCTTCTTTTTCTCAGTGGTCGAACTTCTAGTTCTTGAAATTCTGATTCAATCTCAAAAGTTACAGAGGTCACATGTATAAACCAGAGCCTGTTGAAACCCCCTTTTCTGATCTTCTTTCCATTATAGCTTATCTGGTTTTGTCAGTCATTTCTACAGCATTAGACACATCTATATTTTTTCACTCTGTAGCATCTTGTTTATGACATTGACCTTGAAGAGAACTGAGTGCCAAATAACAAGACTAGCAACAAACTTAAAACTTTTAACCTTCTTTGCCAAACTCAAGACGAGATTTCTAGCTAATTCATCAGTTCTTTTATTTAGCGTTATGTCCTGCAGAGTGACCGCGTTTGACGTAATTGCTTGCCCGTCATACTGGGTACATGTTTCTTCAAGACTGTCCAGCGATGAGTTAGGATGCACAAAAGTTGCAAATTTGCTATAAAATACTAAGGAATTCCTCAACTTCCAGACAATGTTGTGGTCCTTCACTAAGAACTAAGTTTAGGGAATGGGTATTACATAAAATATAAAATGCCCGAGGGTTGATGTTCAGATTCTGTTTGGACATCTAGATTTTCTCCTTTCATATTGGCCCGATTATCATAGCTTTTGCCAAGCATATTTTTCAATGGATTTTTCATTTATTCCAGCTGTATTAAAATTCTCTCCGTTAACCCTTTTACATCGCATGGGGCGGTCTAGAAATTTTCCCTTAACAGCGACCAAGGCACGTCTGACCCATATAGCAAAGAAAACTTGTTTAAAAGGTTTTGGAAACCTTGTCGTCAGCAAGGGTAAAGGGTTGTCGCGAAGGTTTCCATGACAAGGGTTGAACCTTTCAGCAAGGTAGCGGAAAGGTTCGCTAGTCAACAAGAAAAAAGGTTTTCTGTAGGGTTTTTAGTAAGATTTCCCCAAGCTTTTATTGCAAGCTTATTTCAGGCCTCTCAAAAGGTTGTTAAGAGCCCTCCTTCAGCGGACGAAATAGAACCCCCCTCCCGCATCCGAAGCCGTACTCCTACAGAGGGGTCCAACCCTCCCCACTTTTTTCACCCCCTCTTCAAAGCCGTACTTCTACAGAAGGGTCCAACCCTCGATTTTATTCCCCTTCTTCTGACGTCATCTTAGTCCAACTTAGAATTATCTGGAATGTCAATTAAGTAGATTAATTAGGAATATTAATTAATAAAAGCTGAATTATTAATTTGATTAATCTAATTTTTAATTGAACTTACTTGTACGATTTCGTTGTAGATTGTGACAAAACTTCGCATTCCTGCGAGCCGGTGATCGAACTCGCGTTCATAGAGTAGGAAAGCAAACGCAATAACCACTATACTGGACGGGGCTACACACAATGAGACAGGTGGTTCATAAAAAGCTTTCCTACGTAAATTTTTGCGGGAATGGTTTCCGAAACGGTTTGCGCGGAAATGCTTTCGTGTACTTGTCGTACAAACCTTGTCGGTGAAGTAGTTTATAAAAAGCTTTCCAATGTAAACCTTGCGGCAATGGTTTCCGAAACGGTTTGCGCGGAAATGCTTTCACGGACAGCCTATGGAAAGTGAAATGGCAAGCTTTCCGCAACCTTCTTTGCTGTCTGGGGAGGCGGTTGGCTTCTTTTGAGGATAGGTGAGGTTCTAAGATCGCTTAGGAGGTAAGCGCGGTAGGGGGTCCAATTATCCTTGCCCACCACAGCCCATTTCCACAGCAGGGGGTGGGGTGGTGGGGTAAATGACCACCCAGGTTGGGAGAGCCCAATTCATGTCGTATCCTCCCAAAAAGTCCCGGTCTTAAAGGGGTTAGAAGAAAAAAGTTAAGGCATCACCGATGGAATGTTCGATTGGAATTGATCCAAAAAACTGTTCTTTCATTCAAGGTTCTTCACCTATAATGCACCATACAAATCTTATAACAAATGTCATCGTCCCAACGTCACTTCATTGCTGTGTGCAATCTAAAATTATGGAATAATATGCCCACTTTGAAACTTCTTTCTAAATTTATTCCTCGATTTTGGATCCAAGTAGCTCTATGATTTCCTTTTTCATCGTTTTTTCTCGGTAATGAATATGTGATTCATTAGACGTTGCTCTTATCAAATGGTCAGTACTAACGACGGAAAATTTTCTGATGATTGCAAGTAGCTTTAAAAATTCCGTTTCTTTTTGCCGTACAGTATTTCTTTCTGTCCTCTTTTTCGTTTGGGAAGCGAGAAACTCAACCACGTTTACTGAACGTTTCAACACTTCTCTCCAATGTCCATCCTTCATTTGGGTTTTTTTCTGATTTTCAGAATTTACAGTCCTTCCTTGTTTTATTTTTTTACTGAACTCCACGCAAAGCTGGTAAGCTGTCATATGATTTGAAGATTTCTCATGTGCTGATAACTGTTCGTGCATGTGTTTCCAATCATAAAATCCCGATGCTGATGCTAAGGCATTTGTACAAAAGCGAAAAGGTGGCGGCAGAAACAAAAAATTGCATTCACATGAACTTCTTGATTCGAATAGTAACTTACTATGTTGCCGTTCTAAAAAAAAATGTTGAAGTTGAAAATCTGCTTTCAACTTATGTTGACAGACCTTTTCTTGGTTTAAAATTTTATATTTTGATAAATTGCTTCATCCTGTTTTTTTTCTTCTTTTGCTGCTATATTTCTCTTCCTATAAAACGAACCAAGTGTTTCCTTTTTTCAGTTATTTTAGCGAAATAATACAATACTTATTCTTTTATAAGTTATAACGTTATCACAATTTCAAAATTTGATGTTCATAACACAAATAACTATGAAAAAGTATAGAGTAATTTTATTTGGGTTTGCGATTATAGGCGTATGCGACTCTCTAGAATGCCCCAAAAAGACAAGATACTAGTTCTGTTTTCGAGGTTCAAAGTTTTCAAAAAAATTTCAGAGCTATAAATCATGGTCATTCTTAACATAACAGGTGTCCACGAGGCGCCAAGAAGCTTCAGAAAATGTAATTAACATCTCGATAAAAGGTTCTACAATAACGCAGCGATATTTTAAAAATATTGTGCGGCATTCAAAATATCAAACAACATTGTGGAGATACTGTACAATATCTTGTGATAATAGGGATACTTTCCAATGCGACCACGTTTCGTGAGTGGTGGGGGGCACAGTGGTGAATTTTGACAATATGAGGTAATATTCGCAAAGCTGTTTTTAGGACCCTATCCGTACCCAATGTCGTAAATTAGCCGCCGAATTAGCACTGCGAAGTACGGCAACTAGATTTTGAGGCGCCCCCACAGAGTTTTGAAGCACTAATTGAGCACCTCTAGCGCCTATGCGAAAAACCGTCAGTGGTGGTGAGCGTTTAGTACGTCCCATATATCTTGATATTATTCAGCATAAGAGAAAGGGCCGCCAATTCTAAAGGGACATTATTTGCCATTTTTTTCGGAACTCTCATGTCTATTAAACCATTTTTTATCCTTCATGCTCCCGCTTTGACGCCACCTAGGATTTTTGCGCCATGGCCAGTTGCCCGGTTTGCCCGGCCCTCGGGCCGCCTCTGGCGTCAGGCTCTGCTCACTAGTTGAGGAGTGCTGGCTCATCGGCGCTGATGTTCCAGTTGGTGTTGTCCAGATTATGATGGTATTTATAGCAAAGAGAAATTTGCATACAAAAAAACTTTCCTCTTAATAATTCTACTTTAAAAGAGGCGCTTCTTGAATTAGTCTTGACCAAAACTATGGTGCGGCAGTAAGAAAAATGTCCGATTTAACTATTGGCAAGTGCCCAGATTTTGACGAAGAAAGATAGTACAGAACGAGGCAAGCAGTGGTGATTGTCAAACCATCGTTCCTGGGTGTCGGCTCCCTTGGTCTGTAACGCCACCTGATTCGTATGCTGAACGTAGGTCTGAATCCTACCCTGGATGTTTTTTTTATGACCAATGATGAAACTGGAAATTTGATAAAGACAATCTGCAATTAAATTAGCGACAAGGTGAAAGATAGTTGATTTGGGTAAGAGTAAAATGTATATCATCTTTACCTTACAAAAAAAACCGAAGAAATCATATCCTCGTAACATAACAATCTCAGGCGACGTCCAGGGATGCTGAGAAATGGTTATGGGCTTGTGCGCTTCTGCCAGTCGAGGAGATGGAGTCCATTGGTAGCTTTCGAGTTCCTGCAGTTCTCGCACTGTTGAAAGAGAAGAGAAGTTACATCCAAAAAGCCATCTTTGTGTTGCTCCAATTAAGATATTAGTGTAACTATAAAAAAATAAAATATCTGAAAAAAAATAACACCTACCTCTTTATAATTCATCTCTAAACGAGTTCTTCTGTGTTTGTCTTGACTGAAATTTGATGCTTATTAAGAAAAAGTGTCCGATTTAATGTCGGCAATATTCATAGAAATGGGTTAAAGAAACGACTATGAGGATCGAGGCACGCTCCAGTGATTGTCAAACATTATCAGCTTCCTACTTGGTGGTGCGCTACCTGATTACTTAGCTGTGACCGTAGGGATTCCCTGCTCCTGGATGATTTCTTTTTTTATGTCTATGCTGAAATTTTATAAAGACAATCTGGCTGATTGAATTGTCAGATAAGGTGATAGATATTTGTGAAATGAAAATAGGACAAAGAGACAAATCTTCCATAGATTGATTTTTTTTTGCAGATATTTCTTTTGTGTTTCCTGTCATTTTCAGGTTCTCATTTATTCCTTCCATTTTGAATATCTTTCTTTTACATTCTAACTCTATTTTATGTTTTTTTTAATTATTAACGTTGATAATTTTTTTGTTGATGCAATCATTTGATGCATATTGCGTTATTCAAAATATGCTACAGCAATTGTTATTGATTTGAATCTTCTGCTTTATTGTATATGCTTTTTCTTTTTTACTTGTTTTGGTATTTATATTTGTCATCGATTCTTAGTAATGAACTTTATCGAGAGCTTAGTTCGCTTCATTTTTTTTAGGAAAAGCATATCTTGAATTACTTGTTCTAATATAGCTCATTTTTACTTTCTTCTTCACAATGATGTCACAATTTTATAACTATTTGCAGATTTGTTCTTTTTGTCGAACAATCCACCTGAAAAGAACTTTCTGCAAATATTAGCTCATATTTTTTTTGTGACATTTATCAAATTGACTACGGGACGGAGAATTTCAATACAATAACACACAACATCTATTTTTTCCCAGCAATGGTTATCTTGTTAGATTTATGCAGTTATAAATTAATTATAAAATGATAAATCAAAATAGACTTTCCTGATTGGGGTGTTTTCTTTTATTTTATATGTTCTCTCCCTTTAAGAAGAAAATGTTCCATTCTCCTAGTCTCCAGTCTCCTATTAAAAAAATTTTTTTTCATTCTAGGATTAATATCTTTTGCATACTTTTATTTAACTTGACTTATTACATGTTTGTTAAGATGGAATTTTGAAATTTTGTACACTTGTGTATGCTCGATGACAATACACTATTTTAACAATTTTCAAAACTATTTAACATTATCAGTCGGTAGATAAATTTATTTACATTTCGATTCTATATGAGGGGTGTCAACTGGTACTGAATCTTTCTTATAATATTCATTGTAGCTTAAGACAATGTGATTGTAGATTAAGTAGCATTGTAGTTTCTTAGACGGCAGAACTTTTGATTTAAAATATGAATTTCTTTTAGTATACTTATAAAAGCTTGTTCATAAAAACTCTTTTATTTTTATTATTTCTACCCTTTTGTTCTTTAATATATTTCGTAATTCATTCTTATAAATATTTTTGAATCTCAAAATCAGTTTTTCTCAAATTAACTACCAGGTGGCGTATTTTTGGTATTTGTATTGAATCAAAATTTAGTTAAATTGATCGATTATCTGATAATTAAATTATAAAAACATTGAAATATTGTATTGTCATCGACAACATGCAACTGTACAAAATGTCAGAACTCTAATGCACCAGGAAATGAGTGAAAAATCGATCACAAAATTCCATCTTTACAAAACATGAATACAAGTAGAACTTAATAAAAGCGCGTAATGAAAATCATCTTCCTCCAACTGAAGTTAGACAAGATTGCAGCTTTTTTAAAGTAACTTACTCTTAAGACGTGTATACACTGGAGCCAACTGCAGGAGCCACTAGTTGAACTTGAAGTGATGGACGGATTTCTTCACGCGGGCTGTCTCAAAGTCTCACGGACGAACAAATCTTGATCAGCTTTTTTCCAACAATTCAAAGGGACTCGCATTTCACATGTACGTGTTAGATGTTGTTCCCGCTACTAATAGCCATCTAAAACTATTAGGGGTGAATTCTAACCGAAAAAGCGTAATTCGAAAACGCCTTTAAAACCCCTTCCCACCTCCACTCATGGAGTGACATTGATTGATGGTTTCAGAGTTGTTTTGCTGATTTCTTGTTCGTGGCTTGCGTTCATCGTCAAGTAACATCGTGCCTTTAGAAAACCTTTTATTTACAGTTTTCTAAACCTTTCTCTTGCACGGTTTATCCTTTGGGTTATTAAGAGCCTTTAAATGAGCCTGATGACATCTCCATCTACGATGTTGAGAAAGTATTGGACGGTTTGAAAGACGAGTCGATTACTGAATACACATTAACCTATTCCAAGAAGAACAAGAAAAAGTGGAAGAGGCCATGCACTTGTCATATCACTTCGATGGCAGACCATATTTTACTAATATTACTTTTGTAATTTCATTTTGGATATGCGGGTGCCATTTACCCGCCATTTTTTGCTATTTACTTCATAATTTCATTAAATAAATATATTTCGTCTTAAATTGCATGTATTATTTGTTTACTATTATTTGATTGTAGTATGAGTTTTAAACTGTTCCACATATCATTCAAAAAGTACATTCATCAGGATTTATTATCTGTGAACGAAGTGTCGTTTGGGCAGATGTCGCGATACAAGTGGTTCAAATGCGACCCAGGAGTGATTCTATTTCAAAAGCCATTATTACCAAACATTTACTTCGCATACCAGTTTTCAAAGTACTCCCCTTCGGAACCAAAACATTTTTTCCAATGTACTGGAAGCGTCGTGGTCCCCTTTTCAAAAAAATCTTTTAGTTTGGTGAATATCGACTTCCAAACAGTCTGATGACGGCACTTACACCATTCAAATCCACGGATCCGTGAGACACACTTTTCCCCATGGTGTTGGAGTCTGTGGTGAAATTCAGAGGACAGGACATTATCTCAAACGAGGAATTTTATCACAACCGCGGTGCCCTCTGTTCGCTCATCACTCTAGCAAACTCCTAGACTGGACTGAACAGGTTTTGACCCGAGCAGGAGGGAGCATGGAGGTTGTAGCTACCATCTCTAAAGGTCACACAGTTGCTGCGCAGTGCTGCTTGTTGACATACAAGTTTAAACATCTTGTAAACATACAGTGGAAATTGACTAATTCGAATTTTTTCTGTCCCTTAAATTTCTTACTTACATAATGTTAAAATATCGTCTGTAATTTAAATCTATTTTGGCGAATTCTAAGTGAAAGCTAAAAATTGTAGGAAAATTGTTTTTATTCCTGAGTTGATTTCATTAGCTTAATGAAATTTCACGTCGATACAGAAGTAATGTTAAAGGATTTTTGTATACAAAGTGCTGCATGCTGTCTATTTATTAAAGTTACTTAGCTATCTATCAAATTTTTTAAAGTTAATAGTTTTTAAAATATTTAATATGTAAAGGAACACAAAGTAACTTCACTAAAAATATTGTTGGAAAAAGAAGAAAAGAATCCGACCTTGCAGACGTTATCAAGGGTCATCTGCAGGCAGGGATTCAAAAAATAGATCTTTTTTTGTAAGAGGCCAGATTTCCGTCCAACTCCCGTGACTCGAAAGATCCCAAAAGAAAAGAAAAACAAAAAAAAGGACTACCCGGAAATTTTTTTTTTACTCATCACAATAAATACGCCAATTAAATTTAGTTTTAAAAAAATTAAGAATAAAAATTATTAGTCATCGGGCATTAAATTGCCGTCATAATATCAAAACATTCACCAAATAAAAAGTATTTAACTGTGATGTTGGACTGAACTATTACTTTAAACTTAATTCACAAACAATTAATTACTAATTCCTTCTAGGAAATGAAAGATGTTAAAATTATCAAAATAAATCTTTATGTAATTTAAGGCAACACAAGTTTGAAAAAAATTTATAAATTAATGGTTTCAGTTTTTCAGTGATATATGTAATGCTCAATCAAGATTAATTTTAAATCTTGATACATTTAAAATGAACTGCCCTTTTAGAATTTAAAATATTGTTAAAACCATATTATTAAATGCTTATGCATCATAAGAGAGATCTTACGAGTAATAGTTCACCACTCAATTTTAACTTTTATCATATGCAAATATTTTTACAAAATCATGCGTTGTGAATTTTTTAATCTAATCTCCAGGTTCTGGAATATAAATGATCAGATCGGAGAATACTACAGAAGTCAGTGTACAACGAGACTAAAAGATGGCAGAAACATTATTTACAAATAAAAATGATAGTTTATTTAAGATTTAAATATTTTTGTCTTGACTGTATAAATATATATGTAAACAACACTTCAAAACATAACATTCAAATTTGGAGAGGACCCTTCCATAGATATATATTTACTCAAATCAAAACACATGCTTTCATGTCAGATATACACAACAATTTCATTTCTTCAAATATGACAACCCATTTGATAAATTTGCCAAAACTCAGTCAGTAGGCACAAATATCTTTAAGTATATTGTTTCTGAGTTGATCTTGCATTTGAGATGGGCAGTTTTATCAATAATAACAAAAACACACCAAATTTCAATCTACCTAAGAGCTTAGGACTCTAAGGAACAAATAACTTTTGCATGAAACATATCACTCTCTTTCTAGGATTTTATGAAAAAAATAGATGTGACTAAATCTTGACATTAGAATCTACACATTGAATGTGATCTAATTAATTGTGTACTGATAAATATCTGTTACTCTCCAAATTTAAATATAAATGGCTATGAATGGAAATTCAATAATATAAACACTCAATAACATCTGTAATTGCCATTTTCAATTTATAAAGAAAATTTCACTTAATTGAGATATATATCTGAACAAGCACTGAAATTTTTTAACATATTAACGATTTATACAAGATTATAGCTAATCAGACTAGAAATCATTTGAGCGAAAGTCAATCTCAGCTGCTGTAGATTTACTAAGTTCATTTAAATTTATTCTTACAAATTCTGTTTTTAGATTACAAAATACAATTTCAAAATTCCTAAATTTTAGACGCATCAATATTAAACCAAAAAAATCCTATGATGCTATAATTGATTTTAACGAGCTTGGTTGTTTCTGGCAAGGCGATTTCCAACCCAGGGATTCAGAGGCTTCCTGACATCCAGTTATTTGTCCCATGTGCAAAGGCAGGGTTACAGTCATGATTTCTTTCTTTTTTGAGGAGGTCTTGTCGTCTACTGGTAGGCGTTAGTCTATAGATGAGAGCATGAAGTTGGAGATACACGTCATTACTGGGATGGGTGACTGGAAGGCTGGTCAAGGCCCAGGAGTTATTGGAGGATGTCGGGTAGTACAACATTTTCAGGTGGTCCACTGGTAAACAGCGAGCGCATGACGCTCGAAAAGCAGCTTCCTTTACCGGCTCCTTCCCTCTCGCTCTCATTCTCTTAGATTTGGTTTGTGAAAGCGCAACAGCGCTTGCGATTCGTAACACAGAACTGTGAGCACTACTCGTACCACGTTATATAAGTATAGATGACGGTCTTTATATCTGTCCAGTCACGCATTTCAATAGTATTTAGCCGACAATGTTGCTTCAGCGGGGCAAACTGCCACACTGGACTGTCGGATGCTGGCACTGCATGGTTCTGTACGCAATCTAAGTCATCGAACAGCCATCACGCCACCGGCTATGATCTTCTTTCAAACTTAAAACAGTTCTTGGACAGTGCATTACAGCATATCTCGATATATTAACTTCCTTTCATTAAATATTTTCTTTGCAGTAAAGAAGAAACTCTTCTTCTTCCTTAAAAAAGTTTTTCATCCAAAAAAACCTCTAGTCTCTCTCTCCACATCGCTGAAAAAACTAATTGGATTGAACTGTGTAAATTCAATATTCAAGAAAACTATAAGACTACTATTCATGAAATGAATTAATTTTTATAGGCAAAAAACAGGAATACCAATGGGTAACGCATTCTCTAGTGCACTGGCCAATATTTTCTTGCACTTTTTTGAAAATAAAATAATTAGGGATAATTTAATTTACGGTTTCAGGTATATAGAGGATCTGCTTCTATTGATCACAAATAATTTGAACTCTATTATAAGCTGTTATCCAGAGGAGTTAAAACTTAATAAAACTAACGTTTATCAGAATAAAGGAACTTTTTTAGATATAAAAATTGAAATTACTGGGGAAAAGGCTTTACTCGGTTTGTTTGACAAAAAAGAAGAATTTGATTTCAATGTTAAAAAAAATTTATGTAGCTACCATACAAATTTAGATTCTAGGATCTTCAAAACCTAATTTTTAATCAATTTCGCAGAATTAAAAAAAATGCAGTAATAAGACTCAATATTTGGTGGCAACTAAGAATTAAAAAAATGTTAATATAAACTATTTCCCTTTTAATTATTACAACATAGACGGTTTAATTCATGAAGGTATTTTTTCATTTAGAAGTTAATTTTAATCTCTTTACCTTGGAAGACTCTGTTCTTTTCTCCGGCCCTATTCCCTCTGTCTTCACTTTCGATTAATAGATGGCGCAAGAATCAAAGAGAATTTGTCTTTCAAGGTAAAATGGGGATAAGGGGACAGTTCTGGAAATTTAGGCAGGAAAGTGTTGGTTTGAGTCTGTGAGTAGCCATTTTTGCGCGTTCTTGGCCAAAGGTAAGTTGAATACTTTTCTTTGGTGAATTTTATGTTATTATGACAGCAATTTAATGATTTTTATTCTTAAAATCTTTTTTGAAACTAAATTTTATTGGCATATTTATTGTGATGTGTAAAAATGTTTTTGCGGGTATTCCTTCTTTTGTCTTTCTTTTCTTGTGGGATCTTTCGGGTCACGAGAGGTTAATTTTTGGACGAAAGTCAGGTCTCTTGCAGAAAAAGATCCCATTTTTTGAATACCTTCCTGCAGGTGACCCTTCACAACGTCTGCAAGGCCGAATTCTTTTCTACTTTTTTCAACAGTATTTTTTCTATTAAAGTTATTTTGTTTTCCTTTTCATATTACATGTTTTGCCTACTTTTGTTTTTCGGCTTCAGCAGCATTATGAGCGCTCTGGATACAATGTACTATTGTTGTCTTTAATCATTTGCGACGCGTTTTGGCTTTTTCACTGTCAGGTGTTTTTGATTAGGTTGTTTTTACTCTTTGTCTTTTGACTTTTTCAATTTTTAAAATGTAATTATTATCTCTTTTTTTACTACCTATTACTGTTTATATACTACCTATATAATAATTATTAAGGCTATTTAATATTAAAATAAATCTTTACTGCCATTTTTAGCTGAAAAATTGTCATTTTCTCTTGCTGTACACATTATCAGATCCAGTTTTTCCTAATTCGAAATTTTGATAATTCGACTTTTTATTGTGGTCCTTTTAACTTCCAATTAGCCGATTTCTATTGCACTAAAAACTTCGTCTTTAGTTTTAAATAATCGAAACATTTTTATTTCTGGGATGAACTTGATTTCGCAAGAGAGTTTTAAAGGTCAATTTAAATTCTAAAAATCTTATATAAGTTCCCGTTTGTATAATTTCTTTTCGTGCCACTGCTAGCGGTTATAGGCCAAATTAATTTCTTAACACCAACTTATCAACTGGAGTTTTCAAAGAAAATACTATATTTTATTCACGTTCATGTGAATATAAAAGTGAATTCAGTTTTTTTCCTGATGTACATAAAGTATTTTAAATTTGTGTTCTTTCCATACATTTGTTCTTGATACTATAGAAAGCTATATCAGTTTTAGAGTTAGTAACTGAAATCTTCTTTTAAATATAAATTAGTTGCGTGGTCTGGAGTTGCACGGGCAATCTCGAATAATGTGATATTTCCTGGAGGAGAGAATTGAGGTCACGTGAGGCCTCGGGATCCATATTTTTTCATATGTCCGCCTCCGTTTTTTCAACAAATATTTTCACTTACTTTCCCCAACAAACGCTACGAAGTTAAACACCGTAAGACAAAAAAATGCAAGAGAACGATATTTCCTCCAATGTTAATAAATCAAAACACAAAAGCTCGCTAAAAAAGAAAGAAATAAAACCTTTTATACAAACCAGCTTCTGTGAAATAAATAAAAAAATGCAATAACATATTATCTTGAAGTTTAATAATAAGGAGAAAAAAAAGAAAATTGTCACTTCTCGACAGATGGCAGCACATGACTTATATAACGGTAACTTTAAGAAATAAAGCACGTTAAGACTAAAGAAAAAGAAAGAAAAAAATGCAAGGAAACGATTTTTCCGATGTTTCTAAATAAAAACACGGAAGGTCGCTAAAAAGAATTAATTAAAACCTTTTATACAAATCCAGCTTCAGTTAAATAAATTTAAAAAATGCAAGAACACCGTATGTAAGAATTAAAAATAGGAAAAAAAGAAAATTGTATCTGCCAATAGATGGCAGCACAGTGAATTCATACATTTTGAAGTTTTTAATTAATATCTTTTTAACTAGTTATAATTTCGGAATTTCAATGGTCAAAATGGATTCCTTGGATTATTTCCCATCTTTCTGTACTTTTGGCTCGTTTCAGCATTCAGTAGTTCGTGAGAAGATAGTCGGACATAGATAGATACATACTTTTATTTACCTTCAGAAATTAATAGTGTAGATCTTTGGCAACAATTTAACCCAAGATAAATCTAAGATAAGATTTGT
Source organism: Araneus ventricosus (assembly GCA_013235015.1). NCBI lineage: Eukaryota > Metazoa > Arthropoda > Arachnida > Araneae > Araneidae > Araneus > Araneus ventricosus. The sequence continues at coordinate 316,266 of BGPR01000966.1, read as the reverse complement.
TCACACTTTAACTTTAAGATATTATAATATTCTCTTCATCAGTATTTTTCATAGAAGAGAAAAAATTACATTTGATACATGATAGAAACCTTACCATTTTCAGGGAATGTCTACAAAATTTCCTAAACTCTTAATGTGGAATTCCCATTGTAGCGTTCATTTTAAAACAGGTTCATTTAACTCTGAAATTCAATTGCATTTTCAATACAAATGAATTTTTAAAATCAGGTAAGACACAATGCAAGTATGTTTCATGATAGAAACCGATAACAATTTCAGGAACTCTACAAAATGTCATGGAATCTTTATGTGGAATTCCCATAGTAAAGCCCATTATTAAAGTAGTTCACTTAACTCTGAAATTCGATTGTATTCTCAATACAAATGCATATTCAAAATCAGGTAAGCTATGATGCAAGTATGTTTCATCGGTAGAAAAACTCATTTTTATTGATTGTGAGGAATGGATGTATAGGATTGCTGAAAGTATATTTTATATTGTACAAGAGATTTCTGAACTGTCAAACTGAGAAATTAATTAATTTTTTTAGTACAATGTTGATGCTTTTTGCAGTCAAGTTTGTTTTGTATAATTCAAACAAATCCAGGAACATCCCAATAAAACTTAAATAAACTAAACGTTATCGAACTTTAAATAATGTTTGTGTGAATAGATTTTAAGAATCTGCAATGAAAATACTTTATATATGCTAGTATTAGAAAGAATTCTTAGTGGAATTTATGATGAATCAAGATTGGAAATGGAAAACTCAATTAGTACCTAAAAAAACCACCGCATCAAAACGTACTAGATGCGGAGGTTTACAACTTAGGAAACGATGTACGTGTTTAGCAAGCCATAAGTCAGGGGCGGGGAACCTGTGGCCTTAAGGCCGCATGCGACCTTAACAGTTGCTTACAATTTGCATTGGAAAAATATACTTGTCTTTAATATAATAATAATTACAGAACAATAATCTTTAAGATACTGCTCGGCCTTTTGCCCAACTGCTAATTTGGCATTCACTACGATTTTCATTTCCATTCTTCAATTTACGAGTGCCATTATATTTTACTTTCAAGCATAAATAATCTTTTTGCTTACTCTTACTGGTGTCTGAACAAAACTGAAAGTATTTAAGAGGAAATACAGGATGATTCAAAATGATTGCCTTGATTACAAACGCTATAACTATTTTAATGAACAATGAAAACAAAGATACGATTTACACAGAGTAGTAGAAGGAAGCTCAAAGTTTGTTCCTCCAAGTCTTCGAGAATTACCGTAGTATAATTCAAACGTTTGACCAAGTCTTTTCGTTTCAAATCTTGCACATGTTGAATTCTGTATGGGTTCACACACATCTTGCTTCTGAGAACACGTCAAATTGTCGTTTGTGGAAATTGTAGCTCCCTATTGGCTTCGTGTTTGATTTCTGTAGAATATGTTCAAAAGAACGGTCGATTCTTTAAAACGTTTTACAATTATACACTTGGCCGGCTACCCCCTTTTTTATACACGCATTATGTTTCGATAAACTGTGAACGTCATCTAAATATGCTCTTGGTATCTGGAGGTGCATGATTGTATCGCTGCCAAAATGTTCTCTGGACTGTCATGACAAAACGCCGCCCCATGTCCCTGTGCCTGATACCATTACAGTACCTGTACCGGTTGGGTGGACATGGGACTGGACTGTTATGACAGAAGGACATTGCTCAAACTTCAACTAGAAGAACGCCTATTGTACTGGAGCTGGCATTTTTACTTACGAGGATACTGCACATTCGCCGGTTTCTGATTCACTACGCTTGCTCCATAATTAACTAAACTTCCTACTCTCTGTAAATCTCATCTTTATATCGTTCTTTACCTATGTAGGTTTTTTTTAACACGTTCTTCAGGAATCATAGCCATAAAAGCCAGAAGGGAGTTACAAATTCTACAGACAACGGTTTGGAGAATTCTCAAAAAGGAATCTATATATATATGTATGAAACCGTGTAGAATTCAACATGTGTAGGAATTTAAGAAGATTTCGTCAAATGTTTGAATTATGCTACGACATTGATGGAAACCATGTAGAAAACACTTTGAACTTCCTTCAACTACTCTCTGTAAATCTCATCTTTGCATAATTGTTTATCAAATAGTTACAGCCGTTTGTAAACGGAGCAATCATTTTGAATTGCCCTATATTTGCCAACGAAAATCCATCGATTTTAGACTCGGATAATATTAAGTTACAATCATCGCTGGAGATCTAGCATATTCATAGTTTTGAGAAGAGCACCTGATAGGCTATAAATATAACTTTGATTATCTTCTTTTGAAGAGACTTTAATTTTGTAATATGATTTTTTTATAAAATGTTCAAAGATTTCACTGTTTTTCTTGATAGTATGATAAATTACTAACCTAGGTTATGACTAGATTTTCAAAAAAGTTTAGCAAAAATTACCCGAACTTAAAGCATAGATTCGTATCAGATTGTGAAATTCAAAGCATTTGGAAATTTGTAGACTTTTTCGTCACTCTTTTATAGTCCCACTTCTCAGATATTTCGTTCATTAAGTTTTCTGTGAATTACTCTTGCGGATCGATAAAGGTTCTTCTCGGAAGAGAAATTTAGATTTTCGTTTGAAGAGGAAAAGGGAGCATTTATTAAAGTATGTGACAGATATATGGCTAAAAGTTACACAAGGAAATAGATTGAATTAAATTTTCTTACATCATAATGCAATCTATGACTTTTAATTATCAGAGAATATTTTAATAATAATTTCGGATGTGTTTATTCTGTTCTTTTATTAAGTTGTGATTGCAATGCTGTCAAGAATAGTGATTGTTTTAATGACACTATCTTTGTTTAACTTTTAAAAATAATAATCAAAAACGCATCAAGACAGCGGGAGCTTGAATAGAAAAAAGAAATAAATAAGAAATAAAAACGCAGCTCCAGAATAGATTTAAATAAGCCCAAAAGATCATATTATTTATTTTCATTTATCTAATATCTTGTTAGTCAGCAAAAAAATAATCAGTTTTCTGAAATTGTGAATTGATCATTTGGAATTTCTGTAAAGTAAACTGAATGCGAACCCTTAAAGCAATAACTTCTAGCAGAGAAATTATGAGCAACAAAAAGCTGTGCTGAAATGTTAGATGATGTTGATACAATAGCCAACCATTAATCGAGTATTTTTACCTATTGTATTTAAAACCATGTTGAGACTAAGTTCCATGGTGACCTATTGCGCGCATTGAGCTTTTGCGCATGACCTTTGTGGACTTCCCCTGTGTCAAGAACAAATACTAATTTTCATATTCCTCCTTATTACATTTTTAGGTACGTATACACTTGCGAGACGAACGGTTCGCAAACCGCTCGAGAGCAGATGGGTGGAAGCAGGTGTGCAAGGGGCTTATGGTTAGACACGAGCGGTTTCACGAACCAAATCCTGTCGGCTTTTCATTGAACACAAATGGTTACGTTAGGACGTGTTGGAGTGTAGTTCGTCGTTCCACGCGAACCTCCTTTGAACTTGCAAGGTCAAATCTGCTATACAAGGCATATTCCAAAGCGTTTCCAAAGACCCCCAGCACCACCAATATTGGGGACTGACATACTATGATTAATGGTTCGAGGTGGGTCTACTCCATGTTCCATGGTTCGCGGTTGGTTCGTCGCTAAAATAATTTCTACGAACAGCATGCGAGTGGTTTGTGAACCGTTAGGCTCGCGAGTGTATACGCTTCTTTACAGTTATTGCGTTCACACGAATATATACATGTCAGATAGTCAAATTGTTGAAAGATTTATTATAGATATTAAAATTTGGTATAGATATACAACTATGTTGATAAAACTATAAGTCGTATTCACACGCACATCAACGGACACATAGAGATACTTCCAGTAGACGGATTTTGCCCAAAATATGTTAGAAATCTACAATTTTGGTGCAAAGACGTGTACCAAATTTCATCCAACTAGCTTCGAGTTGCAAAACTTATCTTTTGTTAACTTCGTATATGTGAAAGTAAAAAAGACGTGCAAATTTTTGGAATTTATTGTTAAACATGCATTGATCAAAGTAGCATGAAAGAAATTGCTCCCCTTTTTGTAGTCGCATTTATCGCCTGGTGCGTCAGTTGCGCAGTACTATATAGAATAGTCCATTAATAAGGTGAAAGCACTAATCGATCACCAGAAGGCTCCTGTAAAAGATATTAATATATTATATTGAAGTTTAAAATGAAAATAGGTAATGAGATAGATTATACATGACGAACACACATCAGAGCGAGCAGAATAAAAAATGAAGCAAGTTAAGAATTCAAATTACAACCCTTAGACAGCGCCATCTATCGGGGTGTGATGTGAACAATTCAGTTTCTTTTCTAAAAATGCACATGTCCAACATTTAAAACCAGGTAATTGATTTTTTGGGGGTAGAAAGAGCTGCAAGGACAGTAATGTTGTCCCGCTTCTGGTGTTGACTCAAACATTTAACTAGAAGTGTAAAGTTTCAAATACATATTTTTGATAAACTTTTTTTGGAATGTACTCTCAATAAGGGGATACGATATTCTGATATTGTTAATGATGTCTTCTCATTACGCTTCCATTGCCTTTTGAAAGATAGATTTGGCAATTTTGCTGACCAAGTAAATATGTCGGTAAAATTACAGTTTTAGGTATTCAGCGAGAGAGGAGAAAGGAACAATAAAGAATTTTAAATTTCATCAAGTATCGTTGGGCCTTGAAAATGCCGCTCAGGATTACTTACTAAAGAGAGGTGACTACTAAACGAAATAACACATAGTGAATAACTATTTTGGAGCTATATCACATGCTGCACTAGGAGCCGAAAAATAAGAATTTACACAAAGCTTAATAAAAAAATACAGTATAATATCTCGAAACCAGCACAAAGTTAATCAGCCATATCAAAATAACCTCACTTTTGAAAGCATAAATTTAAATACGAAATTTACACTCCTGAAATTAAAAAAAAAATGGTTTAATGAATAAAAATGAGTTATCGAAGAGATATTACAGGCTTAGGTGGATATAGATAATTATGTTCCAATCACTCTCTTTCTTGGTGACGAAGAAATAAGTTAACATGCATTCGGAAAGGAGATAGTTGATGAGGTGGAAGGAGATAATGAAGATGAAGACAATACGCAGACCAAGAAAATTAGATGGAAGGAAGCTATGAAGGATTGCAGATTTCAAAAGATTTATCGAGCAATGTTCATCCATGTCGGCGCATGAAGTTATGAAGCTTCATTGAACACACAGTGAATTTCCAAAACTCCGGCGACAATCTTGTAAGAAGGCTGATATTCGAATACGCTATCACAATAATAAATAAGTAACTTTCGAATAATAATATATATGGTAGTTTTTAAAATGTTGTTATAAAATAATTCATTTGTGTTTTAATTTGCTAATCTGTAGGATTTTCGATATTATTTATTTAATTGAGGCCGATAAACATGGCCAACGGATTCCGCAGATGGGACTTCTATTTCAACACAAAAATGAACAGGTAGGTTCTATAAACGTAATTCAAGTATCAGGTAAAATAGCTTTTTCGGCATCGGTGAGGTTCCGTTACTGGCGGTTAAATTGTGTTGTATTGTTTTTTAATTTCTTGGTTTTTGACATCTAACCATTCGTAAGACATGGAACTTTTCCCTTCCTTAGAAACTATCCTTGGTTTCAATAACCATTGAATCGGACCAACATAACGAGGAATTCGCACCCTTAAGATGTTGAAGCTATGCAGTTACTGTAATTCAGCCGAAAGTAGTAAATACGAAACAGGTACCAAGGGATCTTAAATATCACGGCAATGTCGTACGAGATGGGCATTGAATGTTCTCAACATCTCTGGAATCCACCGACTTTGAGGAACAAACACGCAGACTTGTGTATATAAAGTGAGTACCCCTAGATCATTTGAATTCACCATCTTTAAAGAATAGGAGTCAGAACTGAAAGATACATCTGCGTTAGTCATCAAGTTTCAGTTCTAAGTGAGACTCATCAAAAAGACAATTTGCCTGCACTAACTATGATCTCACTATCATTGGGTTCGAAGTAGCACACAGTTATTATCGCGATATGGTGTAGAATTTCACAACAGCGTATAATGTTGTATAGTATCAAACAATATTGTAGAGTCCGTCAAAAAAGTATCCGAATACTAAACTGCAATAACATATTCAAGATAATGATTTTTTCTAAAGAAGGACAAGTTATCTACAACGTTTTCATTATCTGGGCACTATTTCATTATCTGTCCAAAAAGACTAACTAAGAAGAATTCGTCTATTTCAATTGAACTCAATATTACTCGTTATAACAAATGCGTTTGCCGGGTTGTCTTTTCCAGTTTCAGTATTGGACCTGAAAAGAGCACTAGGAGTAGGATTCGAATCTACTTTCACAGCTGTGAATCAGGTAGCAGTCACCAGCCAAGGAAGCCGACACCAGGAACGATGGTTTCACAATCACCACTGCATGCCTTGGTCCTCGCACCATCATTTCTTCCCCAAATCTCTACGTCACTTGCCGATGTTAAATCGGACATTTTCTTACTGCCGCATATATTTTCGGTCAAGACTAACTCAAGAAGCGCCTCTTTTAAAGTAGAATTATTAAGAGGAAACTTTTTTTTTGTATGCAAATTTCTGTTTGACAAATACCCTCGTTAACTGGACGACACCAAGATGAACCTTAGCTGAGAATTAACCACGATGAGCAAGCACTCTTCAGCTGGTGAATATAGCCTGACGCCATAACCACTCGGCCATCCTGGACATCGTTTCAGAAGTTATGTTATGGATTTATGACTTGTTTACATATTTAAGGATGAATTTAATCGTTTCCCTTAACCATAAAGATATTCACTGCCGACTTTTCTGTATAATTTGTGTGTTCACTTTTGTTCAATTTTTCCCCCTTTGCCTCTTTCTTTACTCCAAGAGGGAATTTTTTAAACCGTAAATCTCATCAGTTTGGTTTCCTTCCGGTGGATTTATAATAATAATAATTTTTTAAACAAATAATAGAAAACTAAGATGATTTGCATTTTAACACGATTTAACATGTTGAATTTCTAAGAGAACTGTAATAGATAAAGACATTGCTACAGTCCGTTAAAATGGTATTCGAACTCATTTTATTGCTCGCAATCTATAAATGTTAAAAACAAGCAAAATGTGCCGTTTGATTTATTAATGTATCTTCTTTAAATACCTTTGAATCGCATCTGCGAAAGGGGACGTCTTCGACTTTATTTTCATATCATCTTCAAATTTTTCAATGGCAAACCTCGGTTTTTCTTCTTTCTGAGAACCCTCCGAATATGAAACTTTAGATAATTTGACAAAAACAACCAAACTATACAAGGAATGGTTATATAAGGGGTTCAAGACCGAAGAAATAAAGGGTTGTCTTAATGTATACAAATATAGAAAATAGGTCATTCTTATAGCTTGTTCATTTACTTTTTACACTTCTTAAATTAATTCGATAACTGTGTTTTTAGCTATTCGTCAATAATTAATTTCATAATCATAAATTTCATTAACTATTTTTAGCTATTCTTAAAAATAAGGGCACCGAAAGATATAATCCAAAACATTTGTCGAAACATGGATCCAGAATTGCATATTTTCATTATGGTAAGACTATTAGGAAAAAACAAACAAACAAAAACAACATTGGCGAAAACTCTTTACATTCCTTTTCTTATCCATAAATACGACTAAATTACCAATACCAATTTGAAGTTCGCTTCGTTATTTTCGATATATAAAGGCATATTAAAAATATTTAATAATTTTTAGAGTAATTGAAAAAAAGAAAGTTAGCTGACTGTTTCGGAAAAACTTATTTACGAACAAAATATAATTTACACGAAACGAAAATTAATATCAGTTGCAAAAATTTTTTGTGTGGTATTTACTTTCAATTGTATTTTTTCTAACAAGGGCAACACCAGGTAAAATGGGTCACCGATTTTTTTTCAAATTTTGTACATTTTTAGTAGTGCCTTAGGACAATACAACATGCAAGCCACAACTTCTACAACTCAGTAATTTTCGAGAAAATTGGTCGAAAACATTAGGGGTTAGAATATCAGCCAGTTAGCTGCAAATTTAAACCGAGATGGCCGCGGTCGGGTGGTTAGCGTCAGAGCTTCGTAATTGCTTGGATCGCCGGAACGAGTCCCACGTTGAACTTTTTTCAACCTATCATTTAAATATTTTGTAAGGAATAATTACGTTTATATGCATGGAAATTTATTGAACTTTCAAACAGCGTTTAGTAATTCTGCTAATTTTTTGCAAGACAAAAATTTATTTTTTATTATAATTTTATTCATCCCATTATAAGCCGCCATCTCATTAGTACAGCTGAAGCGAACTGGCCGATATTAATTACGATTCATATAATGTGACGAATAAAGTTAGAATAAAAAATAAGTTTTTATTTTACGAAAAAATAGAATTACTAAACACTATTGAAAGTTCAATAAATATCCATGCGTATAAACGATATTACTCGTTATAAAATATTTAAATGGTATTAAAAAACTTTCAGTGTGGGACTCAACTGTTTGATGTTCTATCCGCTAAAGTTTTCGATCGATTTTCTCGAAAATTACTGAGTTGTAGAACTTGTGGCTTTCATGTTGTATTGTCCTAAGGCACTGCTACAAGTGTACAGAATTTGAAAAAAAAAAAAAATCGGTGACCCATGTACCTGGTGTTGCCCTTGTAAGAAAGAAGTACAAATAAGAAAATGGACTTGTACATTTTTAACCCTTTTGCGATAAGTATGTTTTTTCAGCGCCAGAACAATATTGGTAGTATGAACTATGAGTAGGGCACACTAGAATGCCAAAACAAAGGTGTTTAAAATATATCCCCTGGCTTAGGACCGGGACATGTAGGTCTCACCCTTCGTGATCACTAGCGCCTATGTATCTCAGTAGTCTGTATTGAATAATTTTATAAAAAAAGAGTTTTGCAATTTAGATTTATAAATCAATCTAACTTTTATTGAAATTACACAATATTTTCCATTCGAAAATGCAGCATACACACTCGTTTGCTATCAAAATCGCAACAACTTACGGTAAAGTTTAGTTATACTAACATCCCGTTTAGAAGCAATTCGAGGGCTATTTTGGACGGACTTCGCAATTTTGAGCGGCTGTCAGATGACGATGACAGCGCCTGGGTGGGCTGCCCTCTCGCGGCACTTCCGCGCTGCGCCTGTGGGATGATTGGCCTATATGCTCGGCGGATCATCAACGGAACCGGGTTTCGAACCTGGAGGCCCCTGGCCTTAAGGCCGACATCTTGCCACTAGGCCACCGCGGGCGCTCACTGTTATAGTGACATCACATGCTCTGTAAATGAAAACTCCTCAAAATGTGGTAGGACCGATGGGAAATACTTCCACTAGCCCAAGGTACATTTCTATCCCAAAAGTATTTTTTAAAGTTCTTTTGGGATGCATGTGTCCCGTTATTCGTGAAAGGATTAAATTTCAATTTTATTTTTAAAGATTTCACTGTATTAAAATCCAATGCGCGGATTTAATCTATTCATAGATTTATTATTTTACTTTATTCTGTCATATTTTTTACTTAATCACACATTTTTAATTGTATTCATTCGCACTTCGCTGCACCAAGTTTTAAAATTTTTTTGTTATTATATTATAATTCAGGGATTTCCCTGAACTTTCTGCAATCATAATTAGTTCCCATCCTTTTTGGTATGTTAAACGTAAAAACAATTTCATTCGAATGCTATCCAAATCTATTGTTTGCTTCTTCTCTGTCTTTTGCATTATAATTATTTTGAAAAAAAAATTGTTAGTTTAGAGTAAAATCCAAAGATATACTTTATTTTCAGCTTTATTTTAGCGAATTCTTTTCTCCCAGCTAATCCATATGTTCATTTGCAATGACCTCTCGAAACGAATGAAAATGGCGGTATTCTGAGCGAATTCGCTGTATTTCGCTGTATGTCTTCAGAACTATTGAACCGAAACGGCTGTATTTCAGTTGCTACTTTTTCGGTTGGCATCAAAATTGTTATGTGTTTCTATTCAATAATTTTTAATAAATAAATTTAATAATTAATTAAAATTATAAAATATTACTTTAAATTTGAAAAAATGCACAACTTTTACTTATTTAATAAATAATTTAATGTAACACAAGCATTTTTGTGGTCGATCTTTTATATCTAGAGGTATGTTAAAAAACCCTGCAACCTTCGTTTAACATTAGAGGGTAGGGACTTTAACTGCTTCCAATCGATCATCCACTTCTCTGAACTGGGCGAGTTATATACGTATTCAAACTAATTTAATCCGGAGAGTTTGAATCTGCATTCCAAATAGGGAGTTGCGTTTTAAAAAGAAATCGGGTTAGTACGAATTTAAACAAAAATTACATACAATTTTAGAGACCACTTTTCTAGGACGACAGAAAGTTTTTGTTTCAATCTCTTAAGGACATAACCCGAGTTAACTTGCTCTAAGTACCATAGGTTTGAAAGACGATTCAAAATAATTTGGTCCTTAAGCTGTTAATGTTTGACAATCAACTCCTGAGTAACGAGCAGCGTTTGTATACCTTTTTGGCGGACTGCACAATACCCAATTTTGCTGTGCTACCTAGATATGAGTCATTCAGTATCTGGTCCTTCTCCGTTCCTACACCCTTCGGGGTGGGGTGGTACAACTAGGGTCGGATTTAGCCTTTGAACCGCTCCGTTCAAAGTAAGTTTTTAGCGAACGTCCAAAAAACAACAGTGTAACTCAGTAATTTACTCAAATAATAACTTTTCACTTAAAATACTTTATTTAAAAAAACAGTCGGCAGGAGTATAAATTTAGACGAATTTTTGTTTACGAACTTTTAGGTCAAAGAATTCTCTAATTAATTCAGAAACATCTAAACTGTTACTCAAATTCATACTCAATTCCTAATATAGCGAGGTCTGACAATCTTGTTTGAGATGTTGTTGTTCGAAAATAGTTCTTGATTATTCTTGGTTTGGGAAAACTACGCTCCCCCGGATCAACACTTATTGGAAGAGTTAGTAAAATTCTTAGAGCAATGCTCAAGTTTGGAGCAAAATTCATTTTTGTTATCAATTTCAAAACTTCCAAAGGTGGTAAATTTTTTCCAATAGAGAAACACTGACATTTCATCACAGAGTTCCAGGCTCTTTATATCCGATGATTCTCTATCTGTTAAAATGGTTCCCAAATCTTTTCAACTAGGCAAAATTACAGAAGAACTAACATCTTTTATTTATTCAAAGAAAGCACACTACAGAGATGACTCCATTTATAGAGTGAATGATATTTTAGTCCATATATATGATAAAAAAAAAGTAGTAACTGTTGAGATGTTGCAGCTGAGAAAATCTTTGTTCTATAGAATTTATTGCAGTGTCAACCAGATGGCAAAAGGTATTGATAGGTATTGAATATTGATTCAAAGATAGGTATTGATTCAAAATTTTTATCTGCATCTATTTCGGATGCCATTTCGCCAGCATCGACAAGGATATCATTGAAGTGATTATCCGAGCACAAATTCTTAAAATAAGATTGGAAAGATTATATATGCATTACTGAAGTAGTGCCTTGAAAGTTTTGTGGGCATTAGTACATAAAATTATTGTTTTATTGTTTCTAAGAATTTTTGCAGAAAATTTTCTAATTAATTCAGAAACTCCGTTGCGATTTTTTTCTCATTTTGTTTTGGAAATTTTGCACTCCTCGATTTTTTACTCCGTGCTGGGGCACGGATAGCGGAGTGTTCGCCCGGCCTGGGTCCAGTGTGATTACCCATGAGCCATTCAGTATCGAATCTGCTAATGTTTTTCGGCTGGTGACATTTTGCGATTTTCAAGAGTAAATTCTTTTTTTCTAACGTCTGTTGGTGGTCTCAAGGTACGAGTTTAATATAGTAAGGATAGAGCAGTTAGTAATCCATACATCCTTTTGCCATCGCCAAAATTTTTCCACCGCTTTCTTGACACTAAAATATAGTGCCTCTAGGATTCATTAATTTCAATATCTTCAGATTTCCATATTTTGCAAAGCAAAATGCAGAATGAGCTTCTGCTTTGGTCGTCGAGTGCTGAAAGTGCCTGACATTTCAATAAAATGCTTTTAATAATTGTAATTTCATCTGTGGCTAATATTTTCTTTCAATGAGATGTAATTAAAATCTAAGTTTAATTCATAACGCTGCATTCAGTCTTCGCTTACAGTGCCATTAAGCTCGATTCCAGTCGTTATTTCAATGGACTCGAATTTTCAAATGTTTGATTTTTACTTTTTTTACGAATGCGAGGTATAAACAGAGAAAGTAATTTAGTCGTGAAAAAGTCCGACTTGGAGATTTTGATGAATATATAGGTTTAGAACTCCCTGATTCCGAAAAAACATTTTTTGAAATTATATCTTTTTGCAAAACCAGTAACTCAAACACGCAGAGCTAGAATCATGAAATCTAGTACATAATTTTATCACCTGAGCTGTAAATGTGTATCAAAGTTTGGACCAAATTCTTCAAGGGGTTGACGCCTGTTGGTCTGTCTATTCGAACTACACCATCTCATCAAAAATATCCGGACACTTTCGGATTTTCACATTTTTTAGAATTTCTCGGAAAGGTTAAACCGACCCCCTTGAACTTTGACCATGTAAAGAATAGACACTAACTCACATTTTACAGTGAAGATTCGGTCACGAGGGCATTTAGGGGGGGGGGGGGCCCCCAAAAAGGGATGAAGACAAAAAAAAATTTCGACTCGTCCCGTTTCAAAGAAAGCTGATAACGAAATGAAACGTTCATCAATGGTTACGTTTAATGTGCATAATATTTACATAACCTTTTCGTAATCACAGTATAAATATTCGGGAAGATGTAAAGGTTTTCTAAAAAATCCGAAAGTTCCCCGCCTGTTTTCTCCTTGTAACATGCAGAGTTTTCCTTAAATTGTACGAAACTTACAGAAAAAGTGACAATTGATAATTGATATTGATATCCACAAATTGATATTTTTTAAACTTGAATCTTCGGATAGTAATCGTCGAACTACAATTTAAATTATGAATTTTATTTATAATTTTGCCTGATCATTCAGCGTATTCAATCTTATTAAATTCTACAAAATTATTCGAAAATTCAAGTTTAAAAAATATCAATTTGTGGAAAAACCCTCATAATTTTGTTTCTGTTGGAGGAAAGCAAGAATTCTGCTCACTGTAATGCCGATATCTTTCTAAATATTAATGGTATTCGACTGGAATTTTTTTAATATAAGTTGTCCTCATATCTGGCTTTGAAGCTGTCAAAGAAAAATTACGATACGTCTCGCACATACTCAGTAGAAAATTATTTACTACAAATACTCATATTTTCTCTAATATTCAAAGTATTTTTGCAAATCTTTACACAATGCTTCTCCTACATTTTTTTTGTCACTTTTTCTGTAAGTTTTGTACAATTTGGTGGAAAACTCTGCATGTTATAAGCAAAAAACAGGCGGGAATATTTGGGATTTTTTAAGAAAACCTTTATATCTTCCCGAATGTTTGTGCTGTGATTACTAAAATGCATGTAAATAATATGCACACCAAATATATCCATTGATGAGAGTTACATCTCGTTATCAGCTTTCTGTGAAACAGGATGGGTCAAATTCCATTTTCACCCTCATCCCTTTTTGGTGGCCCTCCTAATTGCCCTCGTGACCGAATCTTCACTGTAAAGTGTAAGTTAGAGTCTATTCTTTACATGGTCGAAGTTCAAGGGCAGTCGGCTTAGCCCTTCCGGAGAAATTCTAGAAAATGTGAAAATCCGAAAGTGCCCGTATACTTTTGATCAGTTAGTGTATCTGTCTATGCAACAATGTAACCGGAGTAACATTCTACCCTTTCACAGCACTCATCTGATAATTTCTCTTGTACACTGTAAAAAAAATCCCGTAAAATTTACGGTTTTAAACCGGCAGCTGGGTTGGTTGTGCAAAACCGTAAAAGTTACGAAGTAAATCCGTAGGCACAACGGTTTTTTACCATACAGGGACAAGTTTTTTCCGTAAAAGTTACGAAGTAAATCCGTAGTCACAACGGTTTTTTACCGTACGAGATCAAGTTTTCTCGTTAAAAATTAAATCATCGAAGTAAGTGACGTCATCTACTGAGTTGAGTTGTTTTCTCCTTCTGTTCGAGTTGAGTTGAAATGTGCTGATGTGTGTTATCGATTAGGAATATTAATTAATCAAGGCTTTATTATTAATTTCAATTAATCTAATTTTTAATTGAACTTACTTGGACGATTTCGATGCAAGATGGTGACAAAACTTCAAACTCCTCCGAGCCGGGGATCGAAACCGCATTCATAGAAACAAAAGGCAGTTGCTCTAACCACTAGACCACCGGAGACTTCAGAAAACTAAGTAAAAATAATCTATTTGAGTTTTAAAGTCACTATAGCTCTAGTGGCGCCACCTAGTGGTGTAAAAATCAACTATTGCCAGAACACGTGTTTTAAGGTTAGCTTTCATGAGTGACAACAGGTTACTGCAACATGTGTAAACAATAGCGGAGATGGAACCCTATTAAAAACATGAAATGAATGCAATAAAATTACATTTAAGAAAAGGGAAAGTTATCATACGGAAAGTAATACCGTATGACGAAAAATAGAATTTGAACTGACGGTTTTAAACCGTTTATGGCTGGAGCGGAAAACGGGGAAAAACCGTTTTGTCAACAAAACAGCTTTAAACCGTCAAATATACGAAAAAAATCCGGGAAAAAAACGGATATTTTTTACAGTGTATATAGTCTATATTATATTCGGATTGTAATTATCTATGTATCATTATATCGTTCTCTGTTTATGTTTAGTTAAGTTCCTGTTCGTGTGTTTTTCATATCTCTTGACGTTTTTTTTTTTTTTTGCTTTTCAATAAAGTTTTACGCATACCCACCAAACCGACAGGGAGCCAGCTGCTTTGGTTCCGAGTTCGGGGGTATGCTGTGGTGTTATGTATACGTGATAACTCAAAAACGCATTGAGCTAGATAAATGAAATTCGGCATGTGGTTTTGACCTCAAAATTTTAAATATGTAACATATTTTGGATATAATAGGTCGAAGGAAAAAGACCCAAAATGCATACTCGATTTTGTTCACTGTACTACGAAATTTAACACAAAACAGGCCATTTTTTTTTAAGTATACGAGTAAATCGAAGGGAAACACTTCTACTGGTTCTGTTAACAGAGAGTATGTTTTAAAATCTATTTTCTCGCCTTTTCTTCTTAAATGAAGTGCATATTATTGTAAACAAAACACGATGTATTTTCAATATTTTTTGAAACCTTGTGCTTTTATATTTCCATCAAAAAATTATTGAACCGTTAAAAGCATTAATTGAAAAAGACTTTGTCTGGAATTAACCAAATAATTGAAAATCTTCGGTATAAAAACTGTGAAAATGTATCCTTGATACATTTATCAGGTTAACTCATCAGTGTAAGTGTATCCTTGATGCATTTCATCAGTTTAACTCTGGTAAGAAAATGTTGACGAAGTTTCGCCACTGAGTCAACATTTCTGCTTTATTCAGGTTGCAACATTCCCTAGTATAAGATGCAGTAGGTGTGGAAGCACGTAAATCTTATCTGCACTAAAAATTTCCTCGTTCGTTAAAACTAATGATAGATGATTTCAGCTGTTCCCAAACTATCAAAATATTATTACAATTTTCATTATTAGTTAACAGCTGTTGTTCCTTGTTTCTGATAGTTTTATATTCATTTAGGGTTACGAGTTTGGCACGTGCGTGATTTTATTTGTAATTTTTCGACAGCAATGTAAGTTCTGTCAGAGAGTTTTTAAGTTGGAGTGTATATTTTGTGAGCTCTTACCGATGGGGGTTAAATTTTGTAAATTTATCTTCCGATCATCATAAAGGCAAATGTTATGGATATGACCGTCTTGAAATATTTTCAAAATTTTTCAAGAAGCGCTCAAAAACAAATAAAATAAAAAAAATTCCAGAAGTATTTTAGGAACGCCCTCTATCGTAATTATTTATCATCGTTCAGATTTTGAAATGGTTCAAATAATAAAAAAAATAATTTCCAAACATGTTGTGGACCAAAAACCAATGTTGTGGGTAAAAACTGCACAGCTTAAATGCAATAGATCCTTTTTGGAAATAACAAATTTTACATCCGTTTCTTACCGAAAATATCTCGTTAATGAAATTTAACTTTGAAATCTGCACATTCTTTATCATAAGGTACACACACATGCTCCATAGAGCTATCTACATGCTTCTATCATTTCGTGAAATCTTAATATACATCACAATTCTATCGTGCCATAAATATCCCAAACACTGTTTCATCTTCTACTCTTTTCTATAGATTTACTTATGACTACTAAAAGTGGAAACATTTCATGTGTTGTCACACTCGCATTCCAAACATGATTTCACTCGTCATCAAACTTCTAATTGCAAGCTTTCTTATTCCGTGAGATGACGTCACAGCCTTCTTAAGACCCCCTATTCATTTGCTGTACTCATTTTTAGACACAGTTTTACTAATTCGAATTTTTAGATAAATCGAATTCGTATTGTAATCCCGCCACTTTCGAATTAGCCAACAGCCTCTGTTTTTAATGACACACTTTTCATTTAGAAATGCAAAAAAGTGGGATTATTCAAGGCTCGAATTTCAAACGATGCTCACACATTTTATCGAAATCATTCATGCAGAATAACTTAATCTACTTCAATAAGCGGCTCCCTAAACTATGTCAGTACAGCATTTACACAGGTGGCCTCTGGGCCCGAACAACTGACCCATCATCAATTCAGGAATAAGCCACTTTCTAACGCCATTTAAAACCAGTTTAATAGGCCAGTTTGAAAGAAGGAAAGGCCTTTTAAACTGAGGCTACATACTGAGAGAGTTTAGAATTTCCCATTACATTTTTCTTTTCTTTAAATGCAATTATCCACTAATGCTATAATACAGATATGCTGAGAGCGGTTACAACTACTTGTTCTACGCAGATAGCCTTCGTGAAATTTTAAATATTGACGATAATGTAAAAAAAGAAATAAAATTGTCCTTATTAGAGCTAACAACTTAGATGAGCAAGCCTCCTTCCAAATAACGAGAACTTCAATGATAAACATAAAAAATACATAAAAAAAGTTAAAAACAAATCTTTATTTTATGTACTTATAAGTATACTATTTTTATCAAAAATCAGAGGTTAATTACGAAAACGTGAAAACGTGAATCGTTGATAAAAGTGATCAGGGCCTCCGAGAGCCGAGCTGGATCCCGGGGCAAAGTCAGTGGCGTAGCGAGGGTGAGTGGCGCCCGGGGCATAATATGATTTTTTCGCACCCCTCTGTCATCATTAGTGACTTAGTTTGTGTAAACTCCGGCCAATGCTCGGTATTTTTTCGCCCCTCAACGTATTAAACTTTACAAATTACATAAACGCATTAACGTTTTTGTCACCATGGCCAGTGATGTAGCGAGAGAGGTGGCGTCCAGATAATAATTTGTTTATCCTGGTCGTCATCAGTCGCTAAAAAAGCGTAAATATTGTCAGTGGGAAGGAGTGGCGTTAGGGTCCTCCCGACTGGTGGGCACGGTTTGCTTGACAAGGGGTACGACTTGTTGTACGGGAGGAGATATGTAATGACGACCCTCTCAAATTTTCGCCAAATATTTAGTTATCTACTAGTTGAATAGCCCGTTGCGTGAACGGGGTACAAACTTTTCCCCGACGGGGCAGCACAACATCCCCGAAAGGGGGCCCTCCATTTGCTACACCCTGCCAGTAGGTATGGTATTATTTTTACGCCCCCTCATCATATTTTGCTTTAAAAATGGCATAAATGCAGTGATATTTTGACTCCATGGTGCCCCTAAAACTGGCGCCAGGGGCATCCATACCCCCCCCCTTTCCCTCGGGATGATACGCCACTGGGCAAAGTACTGGCATGCTGACCCCCTGGAGAATTATGATTGTGGTGACTTATCACCACAATCATATAGTATTTCTCCGGTTGCCCGGTCACGTACCATAATTTCAATTAATATATTGGGAATGTGCGAGTTTTATAATTAGAGAAAATAAATGTAAAAACATAGTTCAAAACATTCCGGGCCCCATTTTTCATGGATAAAAATTGAATACACTTGAAAATAAGAAAAAAATATTTATTCTTATTCCGGGCTCCGGGATTTTGCCCTCTTTCTAAGCGGGCATGGAAATGTTGTGAGTCAACTGGAATTTTAATCACACTCATAATATATTTGAATATTTATTGAATGTTTATGACTTTCTTATGATATTCAATGCAGCTTAATTTCCATATTATTTCCAGCCCTTCACACTTTTACGATTTTATTTTGAAGTCCATATTTTTAATTAAAGAAATGTTTTTTACTTTTCGGAGCACTAATAAAAGCGCGTTTTTAAAACCATAATTCCATGGCGTTTCTAAAACCATTTTTGTTTTCAGCAGTTTCTGCATTTTGTTCCGTAATTTATTATTCTTTATTATAAATATTATGGAATATTATAATCAACTTTTCTCAAATTCAGTATCAGGTGGTGCCGCTCGTATGGAAATAAAAATTAATTAAGAAACTCAATTGACTGTCATCGAGAACAACTAACTCTAAAAAAATTTCACAACTCTTGCACATCAGGAAGCGAGTGATAAATCGTTTATAAAATTCCATCTTAACGAACATGAAACGAGTCAAGTTAAATAAAAGTGTATTAAAATACGATTTTTGTTCATCAGAAATAAAAACACTTGAGTTTACGTATCATATTTTGTTATCATTTAATTACGATTTTGGTATTCAATGTTTTTCTCCCCTTCAAAATCAGTTTATAAATTTACTGCTTGACGCTGGAAATTGGATAATGTAAAAATTGGAATCGTTTCAAATATTTCTTTATCATGCAATTAATAATTCATCTAAAATATTGTTTTACCGGATGTTTTATGTTATTTATGGAAGGAAAATGGTTTTTATATCGTATTGTTTGACATTAGAAACTGGATATTGCTAAAATTGAAATCGTTCTAAATATTTCTTTATCATATAATAAATAAATTAATTGAATCAAAGTTTTGTAGGAAGTTTTATGCCATTTATGGAAGGAATCATTACACATTGGATAGCCACTATAGCTTTGAAATTTTCGAAAAAAGGCACAATGGAACCAGTGAAAACAGGGCCACCCGAACAAAAGCGGGTCCTGGTGCAAATTTGACTTCCGGGGCCTTGAGACAAATTTCGTGCATCAAAATAATTTACTGCATTTTTCTATTTATTACATTACACAATTTGGTATAATAAGTACTTCAAGAATGATTGAGAATAATAAACAATTAATTATTTTATAAAGCTACCACTTCAATCATTCAAAACATGTTTAATAAGTCAAATAACAAAACTAATTGATTCATAAACTTCTAAAATACAATCTGGTATGAAATTTGCTAGAATAAGTTACAATATGAGATTTTTATTTCATTTTCTTACGTGCTTTAAAGCAAATTCATTGATAATATCATACTAATTTAGTTTTTTTGGTTAGTTCGGATTCGATGGATAAAATGGCTAAGGAAGTAGATCGTTCTTGACTAAGGCTAGATCTTAAATAAATTTTTATTATTTTCCTGCTTTCCGAGGAAGATCTTTCTGCAAATGCGACGGTATTTGGTAAGGTCTTTAAAGGGAAAGTCAAGGAAAGATGGCGTTGTTAACATTTAACCCTTTTAAATAAATTCAGCTTCTGAGGTAAATTTTTTTCTTTGCATACATTATTAGATTGACCTTTTGTTGTGTTGTACTTAAATTGAGAAATTTTTATTTTAATATCTTCAAAGTTATTTTGCCATTGAAAATAAAAAAAGCAAAAGTGCCAACTTTGCCCCGGTATCGGGGCAAGATGAAAACTTTGATAAGAGTTCAATACATTTTTATTTTTAGAAAATATGGGGCAAAACACTAATTAATTAAAGTATTTTTTACTTGATTAGTATGTAATGAAAGGGTTATTTTGCTAATGTTTAGTTAAAATTTGAGCTCACAAAAAATCAATATAACTCAAAACCAGTATTTTTCATTTATAAAAATTAGACACTTCTTTTCCTCATTCAGAGTATGAGTAGCCCTCGGATCACCATGTGTTTCATTTGCCACACTCTATTTAATCTTCTGATGGAGAGTCAACATAGATCTTATAACACGCAGGGCACTATATTATATTTTCTTTGGAAGTTTCAACTGACGTCATGAGTGTCAGAAGTTTGGACTTTTTAAAGGAATCAAACTGTAGTTTCTTTGTAATAACTCCTTTTATGCACCCTAGCCTCTTGTCTTTGCTGCTTTAAGCATTCTTCTTCCACCTTCTACGGATCTTTCTGAACCGACATCTCTTTTATAGGTAAACTTATTAATATAATTCTTATACAGTAGACTCCGCTTAATGTGATCGCGGTTAATGTTATCATTCGCTTTATATTATCAAAACCCTCTGGTCCCGAACCAACGTATTTAAATGTACACAGAAGTATTCGTTTAGTGTGATTACTACATCGTTTAATGTTATCATATTTGAAGTAGAGAATTCACCGATCCCTCATTTTCAACCAGCGTTAACGATTGACGTTCGTAGAATTTCTCGCTCCACTTGTAAGGAAATATCTGGGGGGGGACTTTCCCCCACACATACCAAGAATTTCGGGGTTTATTTTTCATGACCTCTCTTTGAAGGTCGTCCATTTAGCAGACATGGATGTGACAGTCGGTAATTTTCCTTGAACCTCCTGATGGTATGCAAAAGGAAGAGTATGAAAAGTGGATATCCATTGACGAGGACATTCCATCCATTGACGAGTGCCACAATAACAGACTTGGAAATTTGCCAAGCTTTTTGTGAGCAAGACCAAGCAATAAAAGTTGGTGATTCCTACGGAGACGAATGTGTTGGAAAAAACAATACAACGAACGCCGAAATGAGGCAAGCTCTTGATATTGTGAAACGCGGTGTGCAGCATCGCTCAACAAATTTTAAAAAACAATAAGAGTACGAACAATATACAAATGAACTGTTAAGGAATAATTGTCGCCAAGCAACAATTTATGAATTTTATAAATTGTTATTTTTGAAATAAATTATAGATATCCCTGAGGGAAGTGTTTTTTCCCTCTTTCTTTTTTTTCCCTTGATGTGATAAAAATATTGTTAATTTTAGTCAATTCGATTACTGTTATCAATCGGTTAATGTTGTAAAAATTCTTAAGTCCCGAAGTGATCACATTAAGTGGAGTCACTGTATTCTTTAAAAAAGGGGGAAAAGAAAAAAAAAAACAGTGAAAAGCACTTTAGGCAAGATGACCAGGTCTTCAACCTGCCCCTGCCAACTTGCCCTTATCGGCAATGATAAAAGCCTTTGTTTTTTTGGTGGGATTAGCAAGAATTAGATAAAAATAAATAGTAATTTTGAAAAGAGTATTGTCTATGATATTCATGCATAGCAAAGAATAAACAAATAGCTTAGATGGTAGTCCACGAGGTCTTACATTGAAGTTCTTGAAAATTACAACACGTCAAACAAAAAACATGAACAGTATATAACAAACAATGAAATGAAGTCACTGTCTTCACTATGCGAATTTTTAGTGCATAGCTGTGTAGAGGGCTGGTAGTATCAGTAAGGTTGCGCTACCTAGTAGTATAGATTTAAAATAAGCCATTCGCCATCTTGCCTTGACTTCACCTAATTTTCAGACAAGAAATAAAATTTGGATGCAATTCAAATAAATTATTTTTAATATTTTTGAGACTGACAGGACATTTAAGTACATACAAATCACTGCAATTTCTTAAAAATTAATCCTGACAGAATTAAGTAAACGTTGTAATATTTGTAATGGTGTAATCCTGAAAGGCAAAACTCGACAACAAATTTTGATTTCATTGAAGATATCAATGCAATCAATTTTCATTTTGGAAAATCAGTCAGCGGAGCGGGGCCTTGTGCGTTCGCACCGTTTCAGACCCCCTCCGGCCGGCCCTGAGTGCAACCAGTTCATAAATACATCATTAAATATATGTTGCATTAATCGTTACGATCTTTAATCGTCCTTTTATGTATCATATACCGTAAAACGGGGTTACTTTGTATCGATTTTCATGACTTCCGGCAGAATTTTGAGATTAGTTACATGTATTTCTCTAAAAAAAAGTTTTATCTCTTTTTTTCTCAATGAGGGATTATTAGAGAAACAGTTTGAAGCAAAATTTGGATCATACAGTAATTTAATAATTAATTATGATTTATCTAAATTTTGGTGTAAATTTACTGCATAGGAGGAGATACTTTACACTGGTTAATTTTTTCAGTATATTACAAAAACAGATTCTCTGGATGAAATTCTAGATATATTTATTGAAAGCCTGGGTGGAAATATACAAGAAAATAAATTTCATAAATGCCTGATTATAATCAACAGCTTCACGTCACTGCATTCAGTCAAATCAGGATGGCGTTTTAGAAATACCCAATTATTGCCGGGTGTGTTATCAATATATCGATCTATTACAACACATTCTTAATAAAATAAACATTTATAATAATTTAAAAATCTATACTATTGACAGGAATACCGAAGTCACTGACTTGGACTTCAAGTTGCAACAGTCTTTTCCTTCTCATTGGAGAAAACATGGGGATTTCCATGTTTAGTTATATGAATTAGCTTTTTTTTGTAACAAACTGTTCACTTGGGGTACCAAAAAAAGTTTCTGTCTCTTTAAAAATACCCTAAACTTCTGAAATCGCGTTAAATCAAGCTTCTAAGGTCGCTGGAAAGAACAACATATACCTACAAGTCCCTAACTTCCTTTTATACACCCTGGGCATTTCTGAAGCTTAAGCAAACATTGTTCTTATTATTATTTAATACAAAAATAAATTAAAAAACCAACTGGGTTGCTGTTTATCACAAATTTCCATAGTGCTAAGAATCTCTCCTTTTCGGTGCTAAGTTATCCCAGGTGAGAAAAAAATTGATTACAACTTAACTAACAAATATTATTGGCATTCAAATAAACAAAGTGAAAGCTTAATTAATTATCTTTCGCATTTAAATTCACTTTCTTTCAGGAACGTCATACTTTCCTAACCAGAGACAGACTTTTTAGCACTAAAAGTTTCGCTGAAAAATTGGCTCATTGTCTTTTCCTTCTGGAACCTCTTGAATAATTGTTATATACATCTAATGAATTAAATACACTAGTCAGTGTTCCCAAGAATCTAGAAAAAAAATCTCAATTCCTTACCCCTAATCAGTTGATCTCTATTTCACTTTTCACTGGTGCAAAGTTACCTCCACGAGTGCAAAGTTACCCCGTTTTACGGTAGTTAATAATCTGCTGAAATCCAAGTTTTGTGGGTTGTTTTATGGCATTTATGGAAATAATCATTTCATATTAGTCAGTCACTGTAGCTTTGAAACTTTCGAAAAAGGTCATAAGAGAGTCTGTTCATACACACTTTAGGACATGCTGGATACGGTTGAAACTGGAATTATTGCAAGAATTTCTATATCATAAAATTAATGATTGATTAAAATCAAAATTTTGAAGGACGTATTTTATGCCATTTATAGAAGGAACCATTTCAAATCGAGCAGTCACCGTAGTTTCGAAGTCTTCGCAAAACCGCACAATGGAACCAATTCTTAAAAATGCACAGCACCATTTTAAATTTGAAAACCAATGCACATCTTGAGAGAGGAAAAAGGACACGACATCACAAAACAATGTAAGACAATGTGACGTTAGATGCAGGGCCGGCCTTTAGTTCGTAAGACCAGTTGCGCCCAAACGGGGTAGGCGCCAGAATGCTTATTATTCCCCGCTCAATTCAGTGGAGTAACTAGGGTGGGGAAAGCACGTGCACGTGCCCTGGGCGCCGTTACCAGAGGGTGCAAGATTGAGTTTAAGAATTTAAGACAGTTACTTTTTTTTATTTTTTACTTTTTCGTACTAAGTATACAAAGAGAAAAAATTGCAATCGTCTAATAGTTGGATCTCGAGATTTTGATGAATCTCCACGTTTAGACCTTCCTGTATTCGTGAAAAAAGCGTTTCTGGAATTATGTTCGCCTGTCTCTGAACTCAGACGACAAACGCAATAAGCTAAACGAATGAAATTTGGTATGCAGTCATAACACCAGAATTGTAGATTTCTATAAAATTATGAAGGAAATAAACTGTCTGTCATCCATATGCATATAGACAAGATAACTCAGAAACTCTAAGAGGCAGAAGGATTCAGTTTAGCTTAGTGTTTCATCATCAGAATTGTAGCGGATCTGAATCAAATTATAGACTTTTTTCAAAGGGTTGGTTGTTTGTCAGTCTGTCTATCCATGAGTATGCGAATAAACGCAACTCATAAGCGCAGCATGCTAGATAAATGAAATTTGGTATGGGTTATTGTCACCAAAATTATAGGCTTGTACCAAATTTAGATTCGATCGGAAGGCCGCGGTGGCATAGTCGTAAGGTCTCGGCTTTGGGGCAAGAAGATGCCATGTTCCAAACCCGATTCTACTGAAGATCCACTGGGTATAAGGGGTTGTTGCACGTTAAATCATATGTAGGGGGCCAAACGTCCTTCCGCTAATTGGTGCTGAAGCTTAGAGGGGGTTGCCAGCTCAGGTGTCGTCCTCGTCATCCGACCGCGGTTCATAATTACAAGGTCCGCTACAAAATAGCCTCGTGTTGCTTCAAAACAGGAAGTTAATATAACTAAACTAAACCAATCGGAAGAAAGGAGGAATGCATACTCTATTTTCTTTACTATACTACGAAGCATAAAATCCGTCGTATTGTGTTAGTAGATGAGAAAGTCGAGGGGAGAACACTCCCACTAGTTTTTTTTTACTCTAAATCGTTAGATTCTTGAAAAAAAGATGAAAAAATTTTCCAATAGGGCCTCGAACCTCCTAAGATCAGATAACATGCATTGCGTGATCGTGACGTCATGTGAATTGACTCTATAAACTATTAGCCCAATCATTATGGGGCCGCAATGGGCTAGTGGTAATGTCTCGGCCTCGGCGACAGAGGGCCTTCAGGTTCGAAATTCCAGATCCTGTATTGGGCCTGTTGTATGTTAAATCATACGTAGGGGGGCAAACATCTTCCCGCTGGTGTGGTGCGGAAGCTTAGTGTCGGTGGTGCCTGCTCAGACGTCGTCCTCGTAATCTTACCGCGGTTCAAAATTACGAGGTCCGTCCCCAAATAGCCATCGTATTGCTTCCAAACGGGACGTTAATATAACTAAACTAACTAACCAACCCAGTCTAAGACTATTTTCTGATCCACTAAAGAAAAGGACTCACGATCGTTCTTTATCTTGAATTTCTTTACTGAATTCACGATACCACATCTTTCAATGATAGTGAAACAACGCTATCTTATATAATTGATGCTTAAAATGAAGGGAGAAAAGAATGGCTTGGAAGCACTGATACTAATGAATTGGACTATTATGCCTTTGTTTTCAGATTCGTGTGATTAATGTTCCACCATAGCATGGGAAACAGGATGTGTTTTATCTTTATACGGAAACATATCAGCTAGTAATTAATGTCCTAGGAAGAGACGGATGGCCACAAGATAATAGACTCTTTTAAAACAAACCAGAACAAAGTTAAGAAAACGGAGAGTTAAGAGAGTTGATTTATAGTTAAGTGAAGTTTCAACTAAAGTTAGCATGTTAATTTTAATGCTGTGCTCTCGACAAATCACATTATAAGAGATTGATTTTTCGTTTGAAAGGTCGGTGACCTACCGATTACTGTACTGTTCGTAGTAGACAAGGAATTATGCCAAATAAGATCTTTTGTTAAAATTTTAACTCCGTTAAAATATTTTCTAGCCTCTGAAGTCTAGTTATGCATATATGATGTGCTCTAGTCTAGTTATACATATATGATGTGCTCTAGTCTAGTTATGCATGATGAAGTGAAAATAATATTTTTCATTCTACATTCCATCTTTTATCTTACTAACTATTGCAATAATTTAAGTGTTTAGAAGAGAATGTTTTAATTTTTACTTTCTCGCATACAAAGCATAAAAAGGGAAAATATTGTATTTGTCAAGAAATTTGAACTCAAAATTTTGATGAATTTGCATGTTTTAGACCTCTCTGAGTCCGAAAAAAATTCTTTTCTTAACAAGAACACCACCTATCTCAATTTTTTGAAATATCAAAGAGGAAGAAAACACTCAATTTTTCGCAACCAATAACGAATATTTCTGAATTTTTTTTCACATCTGGTGAGAACATGTAGGACATCCGTTTATACCAGATGTTAAAAATGCAGCTCGACGATGTTCTGCATAGAGCATAAAGATAATCAAATAAAATTAAATTAGGAATTAAAACATATTTAAAAATAAATTTAAACATACACAACAAAATTTAAACAATGTTTAAGTAGCGCGCAATATGCCGCTGCATACAAAAACAAAGGAAGTCAAAAATTATTCAAATAAAGTAAAAAAACCAAGAAATATATTCCGAGAGAATAGAATTAAACAAACAAGGAATCCATTATAATCCACTTTTTCAAGGGCTATAGACTATATTCGATATGGATTCAAATTATTTGGGAAATTTTTCTGTAAGAAACTTGACTTTCGTCTAAAAAAGCTTCACATAGCCCGAAATTTCCCAATCAAAAACGAACAAGACAAGTAACCAACAAAAGAATTTTTAAAGAAAGAACAGTGTTTTGCATACGTTTGTCTGCCTGTGAACACGATAACTAAAAAATAGAACGAGCTAGATAAATTAATCTGTTTCATAATTTGGACGAAAATCGTCAAAGGATGGACTGTTTGTATGTCCGCGTGTATTTTAACACTAGAACTCGAAAATTCAAAGAGAAAAATGGATAAGGTATGTATTGTGACGGACCTCATAATTTGAAACAAACCTTTGCCAGATGGTAAGAATAATGCCTGGACTACTCTCCAAACTTCCAGACTGCACAAACGTCTTGCATGCAACATAACATAGTTGCTACGAGGGAATGAAAAAAAATTCTACTCGCACATCTTTAAATTTGTTCTGTACTGTAAATAATGCATTATTTCCTTGCTTTTTTAAAAATGTGTTTATGTGATATTTTAAGAGCAACTATAAAGACTTCTATTCCATTAAGTTTTACCTCTGTTTCTAAGTTCCATTTTACAGTTTCTTTCGACGAATCAGCAGAATAGCGGTAAGAAAAAATGTGAAAAATTCAGATGAGTCTAGCTGGTTATAATATAACCAGATAACCGTATAATTTCACAGTATGGCTCGTTCTGTGTTTAGATTCATCATATAGTGAAGAAATTCGAGTATGCATTTTGCACAGCTTTCCTTTGACCGATTGCGTCCAAAATCCCACACAAATTTACAGTTCTGGTGTCAGGACTACATTCGGAATATCATAGCTTGTTGTGGTTTTGAATAATCGCGTTAACATATACTCAAATAGAGAGACTGACAGACAGTCAACACTTTGACAAATTTTGTCCAAAATTCCACACAGATTTACAGTTCTGGGGTCAGGACTACATCCTACAGCTGTATTTTAAAAATTTCTAAGTACGCATGATTGAAAGTGAACATTATTCGCCATAAGCTGATTTCTAGTCATAGTCCATCATGTTCTGATCTTGTCCGCCCACGCAGCCTTTTTTTCTTTTTTTCCCTGCGATTCTCTCAATTGATAGATCCACAAACACTAATGAAATATATGCAACTGGGCTTCTATTCTCCCGCTGGTGTGGTGAGGAAGTTTGAAGAGGGGGTTCCAGCTCAGGTGTCATCCTTATTTGACTGCAGTTCAAAATTACGACGCCCGTCCCAAAATAGCCCTCGTGTTGCTTCAAAACGGGACGTTAGTATACTGAACTAACTAAACTAAGCAACTGGGCTCCACTACGACTCGGATTCAAAAGCAAAATAAGGCTGGAGTGCCCGAATTTTACAATTATGTCGGCCAGAATTGAAAACACGAAAACACTCGAAATTCGGATGCAAAATTATTTCAGTGTTTGACAGCATTTATCGCTGTGATCAGCCATTTATACTCGTGAAAGAAAATAAAATTATTGAAAGATTGAAGTATTGCATTTCAGTTAAGTGACGACCATTATTTTCCCTAAGTAGGAAAACAGGTAGTAGATTTGTTTTCCCATTCTCCACATAGCGGTTATTTGAAATAGCTAATTGAATGCATATTGCTGTCTGGCAATATATATGCGTCTTATCTATAGATGCGATCTATTATTACTAATGATTACTGAAGAATTTAGTAATAATTCAAAATGTAAACTCATCATCCATTCAAGTCATTGAAATAACAGCTTCGTGAGAAAATATGTGCTTCCTTAACACCTGAAAAATGAATAGCTGAATCTTTAGGATTGACGTAACATCAGTCCATCTGAACTAGGCTTTTATTATCTTGTTAAATGGAAATGAATTTGGAGAGTTTCGGGAATAATCGAATCAATAACGATATTTAAGAAAAACTTTTTCATTTCGGGCCTCCTCTTTGAGCCCAGGGCCCTTGGGGCACGCCTAGTGAACCTTGCCTTTATTCCCACCCTGGGTACAAGAAAGTAAAAATTAGTTATTAGATCGATCTTCCAAGCGAATGATCGTTCCATGTTCTAAAATGCCTACTATCGAGAAGTGACGTTTTTATGACCACTGTATATTTTTCTACGAAGCTCTGAAAAGGAGTTCTTTAATTATAAACACCCACTATACACACTATAATCTTTAAAATAATACCATTATATTTTCAGGAATAGTATTCAAGATATGTCAATAACAACATACACTTTTCCTGGCTAGATAAAGCGAATAAAATTGCGTCTTGTGTATGTAAGAATCAAAGCAAATTTCAAAATTTTTATGATTTAATTTAGAAATGATGTTAAGAAAAAATATTTTCATTTTTGTGCAGAAGTTAGGCGGAAAAAAATTCGGGGAATATGAGTGTTTGACAAAAACTTGCAAAGCCTGTTCATTTTGGAATAATATAGAATATGGTTAGCAAATTAAATCGAATTAATGCTTGATCAAAAGACACAATAAATTCTAAAAATAAATGATAGTGAAAAACATGACATTCTTATAATTTTACTTCTTGCATAAATTTTTGTTTTATTATAATATTAACTGCAAAGCAATTATTTGGTGGATATGTTCTGATTTAAGATTCTAATTGTGCAGGGTGTTTCAGAATTCATGGGACAAACTTCAAGGGGTGATATAGCTCACTGCAACATTTTTTTGTATAGGATGCATGACCGCAAGTGACACATTGAAGCGCAAACACAAAATTACAATACCAAATCAGAACATTTCCACAAAATAATTACCTTGCCGTTAATACTAAAATGAAATAAAGACATATAGAACACGGGTAAGATGTATAAGAAGATACGATGCATTATACACTCATGTCCATAAATTAAGGATAATTCAGAATCACACAGAAATTGAACTCTAAAATAAAAATTTCACCTGTAGACACACATCTTGAAGAAGAATATGCAAATTATAGGAAACCACCAGATGGGGGGCGCGGATAGTACGTCACAATGATGAGAGTGTAAGAGAGGGGTATATAAGGAATGGTGGCAAAGAAGTAAAATTGTTCACAAGCGCTTTAAAAGCCTTTCAGTGCAATAACCGCATAGTTATGGCACAAAGGAAGCATTTGGATGATTTTTTACGTGGTAGAATTATCGGACGACTGGAATGGGGACGTACCCAGCTGGAAGTATCCGAGGAACTTGGAATCGCCCAGAGTGTCATCTCCAGGCTTTGGCAACGATTCCAAGATGATGGTAATGTGAGTAGATGTTACAGCACAGGTCGCCCCCGAGTTACAACGCCGAATGAGGACCGGTATTTGGCAGTTACTGACAAAAGAAACAGACGGAGCACAGCATCAGACCTGTCTCGTCAGCTCTCTTCAGCTACCGGTACGACAGTTTCAAGGCAGACCGTGTACAGACGCTTAGGGCACATTGGTCTATATGCTCGTAGGCCTGTCAGATGTGTTCCACTTACCGCAACTGACTGTCGCCTGCGATTAGCCTGGAGTAGAGAGCATGCATTGTGGACACCGCAACAGTGGTCTTGTGTGATGTTTTCCGACGAGTCCAGGTTTAGTTTGCAGTCTGATTCTCGCCTGACTTTCATATGGAGAGCGCCAGGTACCCGTTACCACCAAGAGAACACCATTGAACGACACCGTTACGGTGGTGCAGGATGGCTCGTTTGGGGAGGAATTATTCTTGGTTCCAGAACTGACTTGCATGTTCAGAGTGTAATGTGATTACAGGCTACATCTATCGGGATGTCATTCTGGAACAACATGTACGTTTGTTTCGGGGCGCCATGGGTGCTGAATTTCTGTTTATGGATGACAACGCCCGTCCTCACCGTACAAACATTGTAGACGAATGCCTTCAATCGGAGGATATCACCCGTATGGATTGGCCAGCATACTCACCGGACTTGAATCCAATGGAGCATGTGTGGGATATGCTTGGCCGACGAATTGCAGCCCGTCAACCCCCTCCCACCTGTCTACCGGAACTTCGGAGGGCATTGCTTGATGAGTGGTGCAATATTCCCCAAGATCAGATTGATAATTTGATACTCAGCATGCGTAGGCGTTGTAAGGCCTGTATTGCATCTTCCGGGAGGCATACTCCGTATTAACCATCATACTAACCATGTTGTACTGTTTTTTGTAAATAGGTTCTTTTTTGAAATTTGCTCCAGGGAGTAAAAATCGCAATTTTTATTAATTATGTCAAACATACAGCATCTGTTTTGCTCTTTACCTTTTGTTTAATAAATAGACTTTACAAATAAGTCAAATTTGTTTTGCTTCTGTCTCTTTCTTTGTCTGAACTTCATTATCTTTAATTTATGGACATGAGTGTAGTATCGAACTAATTTTAGAATCCATTGAGTCTTTAACTGAACACTTTTTCAGATTTACTTTCCTAATCATATTCTATTCTGTTACAAAATGAAGTTTGTAAGTTTTGCAGGAGAAAAAGTTTTGCACGAAATACAAAAGTTTGCTGTGATGTGTTCTACCACTCCTTAAAGTTTTGCTCATGACTTCTAATTCAACCTGAACAAATTCTTATTATGTTTGTTGTATTTACTTGAAATTAAAATAAGTTTCCGAGGTTCCTTATGATTGGAAACTTTCTTTTTCTTCTACAAACAATTAACGCAAAATTCTTCTCTGTTTCTCATGAACAACAAGGGAAGTGTGAAACAATATATCCTTGGGGGTCAATCGCCATGGCTTATACTGCCATAATACAGGTCATTTCATCCCATATCCGTTAAGGGAACATAGCAAAGCAGATTAAAAATCTTCGTTGTTGAAAATTGTTAGAAATTCACGATTCATAGCACAATGACAAAACTAAGAACATTCTGTTCATTTTTGGGGAATTATCTGGCCCCATTTTCAATATCTATTCATCATTAAAGTAACTAAATGTGCAGTACATAAGGAAAAAAGAATCTTCCGGTAATATGTTGAACAATATTTGTGCTTCGTATTTCGATAATCGATGCTACTTATTTAATAAAAATGCATTTATCTCTTTGTTTCGAATATCTGTATGGTACATTACTCATATATTTAAAATCAAAAAGCAAAAACGGGAATTAAAAGCAGACACTACGAACAGAATTAAAATCAAGAAATAAAATGGTGAAGATCCTTCTCGTATTTTTATAGGGTAATTACCAATTTTCACTTGTGGATAAAATGATGATTATCCCATAAAAAAGATATCTTATTTCATCAGTTCATCAGTCTTGTTAGAAAGAAAAATATGCATTCTCTATTGTCCTTTGATTGCTCGTCAAATTTTCTTGCTAGTGGTAATTAAATTCCTGTAAACTTACAATATGTGCGCACACTCTCCAAGTTAATGTTTCTAAAATTAATGATGACAAAATCCAAATTAATTATGACAAATTAATGATTACACTTTTTTTCATTTTTACTTTTCAATAGTTGATTTGATAATTTATCATTGGGCCTTTTGATTGTTAAAAAATGTGCACCGAAAGTTGTAAGCAAAACATGTGTCAAAATATGAACCACAAATCGCTTATTTCTGTTTTCAAGTTTGTTTATAGAAAGAAAGCTCAGAAAAAGCAGTCATTACATTATGCTTATAATATGCAAGATTCATTAAGTTAAATTAATATTTAGCTACTTTTACATTATACGCTTACCACTTGGCGCATTGGTGAATTTCCTTGGAACCCTGCATCGACAGTTTCGCTTGGGTTCTTTCCTGAGAATCCTGACCTTCGGCATCTCAAGGGAGTCAAAAATTATAAAATATCTTGAAAACCCCAAACAAACATTATCCAAATTTAAAAATTCATCTGAACTCTTATACGGAAGAGCAAAAAATGATAATTATATGGTTGTTTTGAAAAACTTCATTATTAATGAAGAATAATTTTCATATTAAGGTTTCCACCAAATAAAAATTGGTTTCAATATTTTTAATATGGAATTCATATTCAAATGCTTTTTTACTAGAGAGAATTGTGAATAAAAAAAAGAGAATTCATTCGTTTTTAAATTTTTATTTCCTTTTTTAAGACGACATTATGTCAAAATTTAAAATTCATGTTTAATCTATTGATAGATTAATTATTTTTCTTTGCTCGATCATATTTTTACTCAATCATACTTTTATAATTAACATTCATTCGTACTTTGTTGAACGAACTTTAAAAAAAAATTCAGATTTTGTTTTATTATTTTGTTTGACAAATCAAGGATCTTCTTGAACTTTCTGCAACCCTAATTGGCTCACGTCTTTTCTTATATGCTTTGCATGAAAATAATTTTG
The DNA here is from genome assembly GCA_013235015.1 of Araneus ventricosus. Lineage (NCBI taxonomy): Eukaryota > Metazoa > Arthropoda > Arachnida > Araneae > Araneidae > Araneus > Araneus ventricosus. Next base: position 283,114 of record BGPR01000966.1, on the reverse strand, counting down.
ATCAAATGCTAGATAAATCGAATATGCTTGGGGAATCAAATGTTATTTTCTTCTCTTGCTTTTGTATTAAAGCTGTTTCAAAAAGAAATTTTATAATAATACGTTGACTGCCATGACTCACGTCTATGAGACTCACCCTTTCTATCGAATTAGATGACCCCTCTAGTCCAGTCAACGATGGCCAAAAATCGACGAATAGAGAAAAAATGGTGTAGTTTTGAAATTTAACACAGATGTTGGGGGTAGTGTCCTAAACGACCTACTAAAAGTCCCCGCCAGTGGGGGTTGAGCGGGGGGTACAGGGGGTTAAAGGGGGGGCGTTTTCTGTTTTTCTTAAATATTTCGAAAACTATGGATTCTATCAAATAACACTCAATTACAAAATTAAACTACATGAAATTTCCTACAAAAACAGTCCTATTTGGTTTCAGTAGCATTTTTAGTTTAGAAGATACAGGGGGATTTAAAAGTTAATATTTCTAAAATTCCTTATTGTTATGGTAAAATCGATTAAAAGTGCTGAATGAACAACCCTCATAATAACCTCATGCTTATATAATAATTATACAAGGGTAGTATTGCATGTGTCGGAAGAGGGGGTAATAAACCATTTGATGAACAATTATGCTCCCTTCCTCCCCTCACATCCGTCCCCCTTCACAAGTTTCCTTCTACTCGTAGTCCAGTCAACGAATTGTAAATTTAAATAAAAGGTGTAGTTTTGAAATTGGAAATTCGGCACAGTTGTTGGGGAGACTGCCCTAAACGACATACTAAAAGTCCCCGCTGGTGGAGGGTGCGCATGGGTACAGGGGGGTTGAAAGGGGTGATTTCTCAGTTTTTCTTAAATATCTCGTAGACTATGGATCCTAGCGAAAAAAACTTAAGTATAAAATAAAACAAAATTAAATTTCCTATAAAAATAGTCCTACACATTGTTCTTAGGAGGAATAGTTTAGAATATTATAGCAGTTTGAAAAAGTACATAATTATAATAAGTGGTTGAAAATGTTAGTTTTCTGAGTTAAATGGAGGAAAAATCAGCTCTGATCTTAGTTGATGATTTGAGAAATGCTACATATATATGGTTATTCAAATTATGTTCATTAGCAACGACTTTATACTAAGAACACCTTCTCAACGGCTTGTGAGATATCATCTGGTGTTGATGAGGTATTATAAAAGATGTCAGTAATGTTTTTATCTTGTTTAGTTGATTTTTGAACAATGTAACTATAGTGCTTTGCTTTTTCTATAAATATCTGGTGTAATGTCGCAGCCACGGAATGTATGGAGAAGAAGGATGGTTTGGGCAAAAGAAAGTTTTTTCTGCAGCTTTCTTGTAAAAAATAATTTAGCTTCTACTTTTCCCTTGCCAGGCCCCATAAAATAAATGTTACTTTCTGGTGGTGCCAAAGGAATCAGTAACACGACTAGGTCTACGTCTTTCCCTTGGGATGAGAAGTTGCTTTCCCTAACCCAGATCTCACAATATAAGTATCGGCATCTCCCCTATAGCGACTCGTTTCAGTTCCTTTAGTAGCCATTTTCTGTATTAGTAATTGAACATTCCTGGTCTTATTTCTTCACTGGCAAGAAAAGGTTTCTATCGAACTGTGACAGACTGGTTGCGAGCTTTTAAGTTAAACTCAGCATAGATATGTAGATTTAGATTATACTGTCTAAATACACACATTTGGGGCGTTAACAGAACCAAAAGACTGAGTAAAGGGATCTAGTGGAAGGGAACGGACCTGAGGGAAGGAAGGGAACACGACTGTTCATCAAATAGGTTTGTCGCCCCCTCCTTCCTGATACCGCCACTACTCTCGACGCATACAATACTACCCTCGTATAATTATTGTATAGGCATGAGGTCTTTCTGAGGGTTGTTGCTTCATCACTTTTAATTGATTTTACTATTACAATAAAGAATTTTTGAAATATTCACTTTTAACCCCCCCCCCCCGTATCTTCTAAAATTTCATTCTAAAAAACATTGAGGACTAGTTTTGTAGGAAATTCAATGTAGCTTATTTTATAATTAAGGTTTTTCAGTTAGGATCCATAGTTTTCAAGATATTTAAGAAAAACTGAAAATTCCCCCATTTCAACCCCCTTGTACCCATGCGCACCCTCCACCAGCGGGGACTTTTAGTATGTCGTTTAGAGCACTCTCCCCAACAACTGTGCCGAATTTCAAAACTACACCTTTTTTTAAATTTACAATTCGTTGGCTGGACTACGAGTAGAAGGAAACTTGTGAAGGGGAACGGATGTGAGGGAAGGAAAGGAGCATAATTGTTTATCAAATGGATTTATTACCCCCTCTCCGACACATGCAATACTACCCTTGCATAATTATTATATAGGCATGAGGTTATTATGAGGGTTGTTGATTCAGCACTTTTGATCGATTTTACCATTACAATAAGGAATTTTAGAAATATTAACTTTTAAATCCCCCTATATCTTCTAAACTATTGGTGCTACTGACAGAAAGTAGGACTTTTTTTATAGGAAGTTTCATGTAGTTTCATTTTGTAATTGAGTGTTATTTTGTAGATGTTAATCTTGGAAGTTAATTATAAACGTTAATTCTTGATTGGTGCCAAAGGTTAAAATTATATCTATATTTCAATTATGAAATGCATACTTCATGCTGAAAATATGAATCACAAACAATATACAATTTGCTGTATCTTAGAATGCACCTACCTTTACAGACACAGGCACCTAAAAAGTATTTAATTGGCCGCTAAAGGAAAATTGCTGAAAACACAAGATACATTGCGCTGTTTAAACAATTAGAGAAATTAAAACAGAATCAAAATTTTAAATTTAAAACTTTTTATTTAACAATTTTTTATTTTAGAAGTTACTGCCATATTTAACAGAAGGATATATTTTGATTATGATGCACACAAAAAGACAGAAAGTACAATTCACATAAAATCACAAATAGAATTAGCTGCAGCTTTTAAAAAAGAAACAATAGACAATAGCGCTATCATCAAAAACTAAAATTTTTTTTATAGAAATTTTTTAGCTCCATGAATTTCAGAGCCAGAGATGAAACAGGTGAAGACGTATTTCGTTTTCTAGCTTGTAGGCACAAGAAAAATAACTCACACGATCCCATGCACACGGAATTGAAGGAATAGGCCAAATGTTGTCCAAGAAAGCTGTAGATTTGGAACGCACTGATAGTTAGCCAGTTTGTTGACTGTACGCAGGTGCGACCACCTCTTCTCGTTCTGTCAAGCAACACTTATTCAAATCACACAAAGGAAAATGCTTCCAGTCAGAGACGCCAAAGCCTTTTCGCACAAAAATTCAACCGCGGAACAAGATGGCGAGCAAATAGTTCCGTTGAATTAATTTAATTTATAATTTAATTAAGTTGAAACATTAAATGGAAAGACATCAAAAGTTAAGACAAATAATATTTGAGTTGATTACTAAGTAAATAATTGAGAAAAATTTAGATATTTAATAAAACTGTTAAAAATTACCGTTTAAATTTCAAAAGTTGCCAAAGATGCCACAAGATACGAAAGAAACTTTGGTGGATAAGATTTACATATTTAAAAATACTGATAAAGCCGAAAAATGATGTAGATGCAATTTTTGCAATCTAACAGTAGAACCCATAGTTTTCGAGATATTTAAGAAAAACAGAAAACGCCCCTCCCTTTAAACCCCCGCCCCCCCCCCCGCGCAACCTCCACCGGTGGGGATTTTTAGTATGGCGTTTTGGACACTTCCCCCAACAACTGTGTCAAATTTCAAAACTACACCATTTTCTTTTTCTATTTTTCCTTCGTTGACTGGATTGCTCCTCAACTGTAGTTAATAGATGGACGAGAAGAGGTCTTCTAATTAGTTAGAAAGGGCGAGTCTGACAGGCGTGAATCTTGGCAGTCAATGTGTCAATACCTAATTATTAATCCGAAGTAGCATCCAAAGGCATACTCTATTTTATGCTTCATCTCAGAGATAATTTCCTCCCATCTAATACATATCTGCCCTCTTAAGCTTAAAAGGCGTATCTCATTTTATTTTTAATTTTCAGATTTTTCCTATTTAGTAATGTTCGTGAGCTACCCGACATTATTCTTAAGCAAAAAGGCCTTATCTTATTAAGAAATAGTAGAAATCTACGAAAGAAAAAATGTAATGTTTGTGAGCAGCAGCAGGTCCCAAACATTACTATTTTAAGAATTCTGAAAATTGAGATACGCCTTTTAAGCTTAGGAGGGCAGATATGTCACGTTGAGACAATCTTCAAAAGGGGAAAAAACTCCTACGTTCTGAACATTTTTAAATTTCAGTGTCTATCTTCGAAACTATTGAACGGAAATGGCAGATATTTTACACAGCGTGGTTTCTGTTGTTGCCTAACTTGTTGCAATCATTTTTTATATGTTTCGATACAATAAGTATAGAAACATATAAAAAATATGAATGAGATATGAATTTAACAATTAATTAAAATTACACAATATTACTTTAAATTTGAAAAAGTGCGCCGTTTTGAACTGGGTTAGTCAGCAGCGTAATGTAAAGCAAGAATTAGTATAATTATTTTTTTATTAAATCTACAAATATATCGAAAAACGGAAGACTTCATTTAGTAAGAAGAGGCCCAAAGTTTCATCAATCGCTTTTGAGAAATGGCAAATTTTAATACGTATTGGGATTAATTTGATGTGGGAATTTGAATTTATATTCGAAATGAGTTATCGTCATTTGAAAAAATTCATTTAATACGAATTTTACTGTGAAGTCGACTCCTTGAATAAATAAAAATTACTATCCTTATAGAAAACCATTTTTCTGCTCACAGGCATTTTTGGTTTTAACTCATGATATTTAGTTTCCGAGTAAAGAGCTACCTTCATATATTTTTTTAACGGACAGCATTTGAATCATATAATAAAAAATGGATCTTGGTTTATCTTATTTTTATCAAGGGAGTATGAAACGTAAAAACCATAAAGATCATGCCTTAAGACGTACTGTGTTAAATCAACTAACCAACACTTATATTCCCGTTTATGCTTGGTAAGTATCAACTGTTTGTTTCTAAGAATCTTTAAAGCATTTATTGAAAATATTCTTTTAACATGTTATCAGTGTACTTCTTATAGTCCATTATCGTGGTGACCAGTGGTTCTTTCTATCTTGACTGTGACAGCCGTCTGATCGTCATCGTCATGGGAGAAATGCTACCCGGCCAGTAATATTTTTCAGGTACTGGAACAGATGGTAGTCGCTGGGAGCAAGATCGGGACTATAGGCTGGATAGTCAAACACCCTCAAGCGGAACCGCTGAAGCAGTTGTTGTGTGCGCCGCATGAGGGCAAGCGTTGTTGTGGAACTTCCTTTACAGATGTTGGTGATGTGGTCAGCTTACATCAGTTCAGCTTCTCAATTCTTTGTCTGCAAGTCAAGTTGACTAAAGATATTATCTTGTCATTTATAATTATAAAATAAATTTAATAAAGATAGTTTTTAAATTAAGCAGCATTTTTATTTTCAGTTTAAGCATTTTTCACTGTTTAGTCTTGATTTTATAATTTATTATTCTAAATAGTATGGATTCTTGAAATAATTTTTTTTATGAAATTCACTAACAGATGGCGTCACTCACATGAATTCAAAATTTAATTAATCAATCAATGAACCAATAATTAAGCTATGAATATATTAAAATAGTGTATTTTCATCGAGGACACACAAGCGGATAAAATTTCAAAAATCAGGAAGTGAGGTAAAAATTGATTACGAAATTCTATCTTTACAAACATGAAACAAATCATGTTAAATAAAAGTGTTTAGTGATGCTAACAAACTTAAATGATTTATTTTCTTTTAAACTAAACTTGAGTTTTTGTAGGAGTGAAGATAATATGTTCATTTTACGTGTTTTTTTTTATGTTTGTAAAGAAGGAATTTTGTAATCGATATTTCACTCACTTTCTCATGCAATAAAATTCCGAAATTTTGTATAGTTTAGCGTGCTCCCTATGAAATTATACTAACTCTGTCCCATAATAATAGTATCAAAAGAAAATAAATATAGAACGCAACATTTATTATCAAAACACTACATTAAATTAAACAATAAACTAAAAATATTACTACTAATTTTTATTTTGAGTGTTCAGATAGTTTCTGGATTTTTCAATAATTTCGTTACTGCATTTTAAACTTGTAGGTAGGATCCCTTGGCTGCGAAGCTTTGCTTTCCCTAAATGTGTGAACTTAATGAACTGGACAATCGCAACTCGATCTTTTCTTGAAAACTCTCTTTTTTCATCTTACTTTTACAATGGGTTGATATTCAGCTGAAATAAAACAATTGATTTCGATCAGCGGATGAAATTTTAAAAAAAGTTATAATTCGTAATAATTCGGTTAACCTAAAAATTGAAAGATGTGTCAAAACAAATGACAGATGTCATGAAACATTGATTTTGATTGAAGGCTTCGCAATTTTGCGCTACAACATAACTTACAGCTGCATTCGCCAATAATTCCGGTTTAAATATTCACTTGCTACTATTATTATGGTACATACAGAGGTAGTATTATTTTAATATTCTCGTAACTTAATTATCGGTTAAACGATTATTTTTAATTAAATTTTGATTTCATGCCGAAGATGCTATTTGGTATATTTGTAAAAAAATTAAACACATGTTGCTATAATATTTATAATAAGGAATTATCTAATATAATAAAGACTTACTAAAAATAATGAAAATTAAATTGCTTTTAAAAACACGCATTTATTAAAGTAAAAGAGTGTAAAAGTGTTATTAAATAAAACTGTAAAAGTATGAGGACCTGAAAACAATACAATGAGAAAATTAAGGCACAGCAAATATCACAAGGTAGAAAATTCCCAAACATTTTTTAAAAATTAAAAATATTTTAAAACTTTGATTGAAATTCCAATTCACATAGAGTAATTCTATCATGCTTTTACGATTTTGTTTTGACCTCCATATTTTTAATAAAGAAATTACATTAATAAAAGCTTGTTTTAAAAATTGTGTTATTTATTATTATGTTGCTTATTAGAAATACACGAAATAAAAAATGAAATGTGGTAGCACAAAATTAACGGTATGTTCAAGTGGACAAATTAAATTTTAACTGAACGTCAATATCAAATAGGCAAAATCAGTGCTGACCTGTGTTATTGAAAAAAAAATAAGAAGATACTTAATTTTGTAATATAAAAGTAAAATCCTTCTCTTAAAAATAGGTAAATGCATATAAGTAACATACGCTGTATGCATTTTGATATTAATTAAAATTTCAAACCTCAACAAAAAGCAATGGATAGGCATCGCCCAAATATTAAAAAGTTGAAATTATTATATTAGGCACTTCCCTTAAATGATTTGATTATTGTTTTTGAAATTAGTATTTTTTGAAAATGCATAGTTATTATTCTAATTTCCAATTTTTTAACCCTTTCATTCCCAGTGATGTCATTTGGAATCATCATATTCGTTATTTTTTTGTTCGGCATCTAAACCCGCTTCTGATATCAAATGGACATCATTAAATTCTTCGCATTTTCCTCTTTTCAAATATAATTTTATACGAATAGTTGGCTGCACTGTCGATTTTATCTATAGGAAAAATTGCCTCTTTGAACTTCACTTCGTTCAGTAAAAGATGTCAAAATAAAAATCAATTTTAACATAATTTAAATGAAATTACAAGTACAATTTCATTCTTATTATTTTTAAATATGCTAAAATATTGAGTTGTTTTTAATAAGTATTTATTTTAAAATTTGGGTTTTTATGTTCCTTGGAATATCATGCCTCCAATTGGCATCAACGGGGTTAGATGAACACAGTTCAACTCGTCTTGATGACTGTTTGCAATTTTAAAACAAAGTTTAAAACTAAATATCAACGAATATAGTATTTAAAACTGAATATCAAACGCGTGACTTTACTAATATGCGTGATTTTACTAATATTAATAATATTTAAAACTGAATATCAAACACGTGATTTTACTAATATGCGTGATATTACTAATATTAATAATATTTAAAACTGAATATGAAACGCGTGATTTTACTAATATGCGTGATATTACTAATATTAATAATATTTAAAACTGAATATCAAACGCGTGATTTTACTAATATGCGTGATTTTACTAATATTAATAATATTTAAAATTGAATATCAAACGCGTGATTTTACTAATACGCCGAATAGAAAATCTGAAGTTTTATCAATCGATAAAGCGGTTTATTTGTTGATGAATGCAGAGTTATGAGACATTGAATTCACACAGATGCAAAAAACGATCCAAATTATGTATTCAATCCTCTTCAAGAGTAATGTGCGAAAAAATGTAATGTTGCACTGTTTCATTATGTCTGAATAACAAAAATAATGTTTTAAAGCTTACTATGTAAAATAAAATTAGTTTAATTATTACCGTGCTTTTTTACTTATGAAAGAAAAATGTGTTTACTTCTATCAATGAATGTATATTTTTCTGCTATATTTTATAAATCTAATCTTTGTGAAATATTTCAGTGACTTATTGTGTTGCATTAGCTCCCAATGATACCAATTGTAATTACTTCGAATTCTAATTTTAAAAAATTGAAATATATATATTTTTTCTTTTGAACTTTCATCTCAGGCCCATAATGATAACATTTCACAAATTTCAGAATTTTAGAATGAATAATAAACTCTTGGGACTAAAAGAGTTATAAGTGTCTCCATTACAGACAGTGGTTATTGTGAACATGTAGACAATACGTTTTTAAGCTCCTTTGTTAGATGTTCATTTACGTCCATTTCGTATTTTGTTTCAGTAAAAATATTTATGCACGTACTACAAGCTTTACGTTCATTGTTTAGTTCATTTTTTTCTATAATAGCCTTATAAAGTAAAAGGAAACAAGTACGCATATGGACGGAGTTTTAATTCTCTTCGTGTTGACTTTCCTAGCTATAAAAACGTTAGACTCTAAAGAATTATTAAATTATGTACTTGGAACAATAGCTCCTTAAAATGATTTAAATTATGTTGAATTATATATATTGTCATTTTAGAGGAAATAATTAAAATTTGACAAATGATAAAGATTTGTTTCAATTCTTTCTGACATAAACTCAGTATCTAAAAAATTTACCACCGTAGATAATTGCTGCAGATCTTAATATCATCTTATTTTGAGATCATATTCTTTTGGAAGACGGATAATTAGGATTTAACTATATAGTTAATATGCTTTGAAATCACGTAGATAAAAACTCTAATTCATCTAGAAAGTACGAGATATGTACTTTCGATGTTTACGAAGAAAAGAGGAGATACATACGTAAATATCTGGCAGAAAATATTTCAACACTTTTTTGTTGATTTTGAACCTCCCTATTTTTATCGATTCCATATTTAGAGATATTATTTTGTTCACGGTTTTTATCTCTGATATTTAGAAAGGAAAAAATAAATATTTAATCTTGTTTTCAAAGAAGCTATAAAAGTCGAATCAACATTCGGAATTTAAAAATACTTATTATTTCCTAACTGATAAAAAGTTTGTAAATGATAAGGTGAAATGAAAAGGCATTTGTAACTGAATAAGTCAGATTTGAGTTATGAAGTTTGAGTGATGAAATGAATGCTTCAAATTTTGCCTATTAAAAGAAAAGTAAGAATACAGCAGAATTTTCGTTGTTTATTTCATGTAAAAGTTTTACAATTTTTAATTAGTTAATTTTAATAATTTTAATATTATGTTACGTAAAAATGTGAAGTTCAAAACTACGTTAAGATCAAATGCATACTGTAATAAAGTCTGTTTCAAGGAAATTAAGCATTTCATGTACAGTTTTAAAGATTTTGAAGCAGAATATTACAATATATACGAATTTTCTTTTCAAAAAATAGTTTCAAGACTGAATGATTTATTTTTGTTTGACATTTCAAAAACTGTTTAAATGTTTGCTCCTTAATATACTTAAAAGTTTTATTCTGTTTTTCATGAGATGAGATTTCAGCAGTTTTTTCTTCTGTTTTTTCTTTGTCTCTGTCTTTTCCTTTTAATATATGGAAACCATCTTTTCCTTGGATTTTGTCCAAAATTTCTCTTTTCTCTTCTACTAGTTCTCTGTCTGCTGTCGCCCTCAAATAATTCAATTTATGGTAGTTTTTAATACTAAATTTGTTACCATTTGTAACAATTCATTTAGATTTATAGTAAATAAGCAGAGAAAATTAATTTTGTTAAGAATATGATTTTACTTTGTGTCCTGATTTTCCAAGACTGACCGTAGACAAATAGAAAAACTGATATTTTGTTTCACATTGCTTCGAACCGGAAATGTTTTTTAAATTAACTGCATTTGCCCGGGCTTGACCTATTTCCCATTTTATATAAATCACTTTTCGAAAATGGAAAAGAATAGCAGAATGAAAAAAATAATGTTATAATCTACGACACGAAACTGTGAAAATATCTAATAAATAAATTTAAAAAATCAGCTTTTGCAAAAACATTTTTATTTGTGCGCTAAAATTATTTTTTTTATTTTATTTCTTGTCTGCTCGTCAATCTTTAATTAATTATTCATTCGTATAAATATTATGGAATCTTGAAAACAATTTTTTCTCAGTTTCCCTACCAGGTTGCACCACTCGTGGAATCAAAATTTAATTAAATTAGTCGATTAACTAATAATTTAGGTCTGAAAATGTTCAAATAGTGAATTGCCATCGAGAGCGCACAAGTGTACAAAATTACTAAACTCTAGTACACCAGGAAGTGAATGAAAAATCGATTATAAAATTCCATCTTTGCAAACATGAAACAAATCCACTTAAATAAAAATTGAGCAAAGAGAACCACGTCTAGGTTCTTCGTATGATCTAAAATTATTTTGTGTAATTTCAAATAAATAAATGTGTATGATCTAAACTCAAGGTCTATTTCTGGCCAAAAGTAATGAATGTTGTTGATTTGTACGATCCGAAATCTAGCATCTCGAACTTTGACCGGATCAATTTAATCTTTGAAATATCTTCACTTCGTGACAAATCTATTCTAATTGAGTTAATGTTTGCTTATGAATTTTTAAAGATTTCTGTTTGTTTTTTTCACTTTAACAATAAGAAATGTGGAATTCTAAAAGTGTTATCTTACATTTCTATTGATTCACACTTAAGGAGGCGCCTCAAATCATAGCCGTCTAGAGATCAGGCCCGTGCGCTGGATCGTGACGTCATCAGCAGAAGGAGCGGTGGATTCGGAATGGAGAACTCTCTCCTCTAACACAATGCCATTTCAAATGAGTTCTTACTTCATATTACTTCCAAAATTCGTAGGATATTTTATGTTCAAAAGAGACATGTAAAATGTTAACTAAACTGAAATATAAGGAAATGATTTTTTCCAAAATGTTTTTTTTTTTATCTTTCCTGTTTTTACTTCCTTTAAAGAAATGGAAACAATTTATTTTTTAAAATAGAAAAAATAAATATATTTATAATAATTGTATCCCTTTAGAATATAAATTGCAGTCTTTAAATATATTTAAGTAGTTTCACCTGTTTCCTTGAGAGAGAAAATTAATACATTTTTTCTGTATGAATTATTTTAACTAAAACCTAAAAATGAATAGTGCAAGTATTTGTTCGTATTTTCCAATTATTTTATTAGAATACCATTTCATTTTATGTACATAGTGGCTGCGAGAACATTTACAACAATGAGATACATATTTAAATAATTGATGATTAAAAGTCAAAATCAAATAAAAGACAAGACCCCCAAGACAAATTAAGTAAGTGTTTATATATTAACCCCCCTAGCATGCTTAAAAAACAAAACATAGCCCAATTTTCAAAATAAATAGAGGATTAGGACATACGTGCAAATTCTAATTTATTTTATGGTGTTCCACTGATTTTACTACAAATTATCTCTGTGATCAACATCCCTTTTTTCCCCACTAATACAAAGCCTACAGTGATGAATAAGGTATCAGTGGATAGGACTTTTTACCTATCTTCTTTCAATATATTTTAAAACAACATATTAAATTTATTTTTGAAACACATTGTTTACTTTAAATTTTTGAGAAAAAAAAATTAAAATATAGTTTACAAAGAGGTATTGTAAATAAGTTAAACTCAATAACTGTCTTAGTACTGTCTTAGTTATTTTATGTACATACTTCACACGATTTTACAGGTTATAAATAAGTGAATACAAATTTACTAACCATACAGAAGGTCAGAAACCTCTGGAGTGCCACGCATAACTCAGTCAGTCCTAAAAGTCTACAGCTCAGTGAAAGCCAGATTTGGCTGGTTTATAACTTAAGCTAGACCATTGGGACATTACTTTCAGCAGCATATAACATATGAAAAGTAGAATATGTAACTGCAACTATCTTCTGTATAAAAGGAAAATTCACATAAAAGCTATATACTGCAACTGCTTACCTGGTAGACATGTTTTATGCTTATGAGATGCTGTATGTGTGAATTGTTCACAATTATCATATTGTTGCGTCAGGAATTAATCCTAAAAGTTCTAATATTTAAGAAATAAATTACTGAATTTATAGTTGAAATAAATGCAGACTTGCACATGAATTAAATCTTTATACATGAAATGCATTGTCAGAAGTGATTCTTCGAATAAAATTTACAGATATTTAGTAATTGGCTTAATAAATGAAGAGCTGATTTTCATAGCTATTAATCAAATTTTATCATACTTATTCAAAATAATGCTTCAATGTTTACTTTCGCTTACTTTGCAGACAATATGAAAAGAAACTTAATAAAATAGATTATAGGAAATAAAAAATTCTGATATTTAAGAAATAAATAACTGAATTTATAGTTGCAATAAATGCAGACTTGCACATGAATTAAATCTTTACACATGAAATGCAATGCCAGAAATGATTCTTCGAATAAAATTTACAGATATTTAGTAATTGGCTTAATAATTGAAGAGCTGATTTTTATAATTACACTAATCAAATTTTAGTGTACATATTCAAAAAAATGCTTCAATGTTTACTTTCGCTTACTTTGAAGACAATATGAACAGAAACTTAACAAAATGGATTATAATAAATAAAAAAACTATAATATTTAAGAAATAAATTTATTATACTTACTAAGAGAAATTAAAGCCAAATCTTATTGTTATGATGAAAGGAAATAGGAACTATTATGATCAATAGTGTACTCGGAACACGATACTTGTTGCTAGCACAAAAATAGCCCTAATTCCGTACAATTAACAAATTAAATTCAACGAGGTTAAAAATATATCAACAATGAAGCGTATCAGGATGCCAACAAGCGGCGAAATAGTTATCAATAAAACGTATCAATTATTTGCACTAAATGATGGAGGGGAAATACTCAATACTTTTTGGAGGAAAATAAAATCATGATATGATTATTCTTACAATTTATCATGAAGAAAGTATTCCAAAATCAATGAAATATGAATAAAAATGCTGGAATAGCTTACCTTGCTGCTTTTGCTGGGTTGGAAATCCTTTCTGCCTATGGAAGCAATCCACCGCTGTCGAAGTTCATCATCTTTAGGGAAAATTAAAAACTGACACCTTGGGCCCTGTTTTATAATTTCCTTTGCAGTACGGCACATTGCAATTGCTAACCATGATTTTTTTTACTAAAAAATTGAAAGACAAATGAAAATCCAAATAAGGACAACAGAGAAGTGACGCTCGTACTATACGGCGGGAAAATGATATGACGAGACGATGCCTCAGCAAAATCATGAATACGTACCCAGCGGACATGACGTCACAGTCGCCAAAAAATGTTGTCATAGGCCTTATTTCTAGAGGTCTCTGCTCAAATATAGGGACGAGAATCTACCGTATAAGAAAGCAGAATCTCGCTTCCCGATGGGATATAGTAATAGTGGGGATTGAATTACCATCAACCGATGACGGGTCGTACCTCTATCTGTCGTATGAGCCGCTCTTAATGGGGGCTATTATGCGGGGGCCACAGTGCCCGATTAATTGTCGCGGAGGCCTGGTTCATTCATGTTGGATCCGCATGTCTAGGATGGTCGGAGTAATTCGTTTGTGATTACATTCATATTGAAATTTTCATCTCCAAATAGTTGCACAAGGTGTCCACAAATCATTGTCGGGGTTTCCGTACCTCATAACTTTTGATTAAAGAACATATCGATAAATATTATTACGTATTTATAAAATACAACCCAAAAGTTTTTTTTAATAACACAAAGAGAAGTAATTTTCACATGGCAGCCTTTCGCAGCTTGTAACCCGAGTTCAATCTCGATGTGTCTAGGTTGAGGTTAAAAAATGCATGCATTCTTAATACAAGGGCAGTTAAGTATTTAAGTATCTCGGACGAAATGAAAACAACAAAACTTTAAAGAGATGGCACCTATCAAAAAACCTTTAGCACGAAAGTTGTGCCAACCTTTAGTGGCACGTAAGACATCGAGACTGAACTTAGTTTCCCGCCAAGTGTCGGTGAATTCACCTTGTTTGTAATATTGAAAAAACTTTTTGAATTGTACTTCACGAATACAGTTCTGTTCAAAATTATTAGAAAGGACTGTTAAAATGTCATCTTTTTTTCATAAAATTTTAAAAACGTGATAATTTACTATTTTGTTTTGATTTTCTAGTACCTACACGAAAGCCCATATAAACATTAAACATCGATATTTTATTTTTAAAAATTGTTATGTTATTTATTCATTGTAAGTTTTTGACCGTTCGAATAATTTTGAACAACACATAATTTAGAGTTAAATGAAAATGTTCCAATTCTGACTTATTTTGCGATAAAGTTTGAGTTAGTTGATGTTTTTCTATTGATTTCGATTGAATTAATAATAAAATTAATATATTTGATTAATAATATGTTTTTATCGAAATGAGTTTTTATAAAAATAAAGAATAGTAATTTTAAAGAATAAAGAATAATATAACAGTGAAATTTTGCATTTATTATTTTGTTAATTTTAAGGTTCCAACTTATTTTTAAATTCTTAAGGATTGTAATCAGCTGTTGCGATGTTTGTAATCTGACAAAGACTGCTGAATGAATAATTAATATACATATATTAATATATTCAATATATTAATATATTTAAATATAAATAATTTATTTTCTGTAATAAAAAGTATAAAATTTTCTGTATCGTTCTTATAATTTTTAACAGCACTGCATGTAATAATATTTAACGTCAAAATCTTCATTTAGAAGTTAAGAGGCAAAGAAACGCCGATAATAATTTGAGGATACCCTGTATTTCAAAAAACAGAATTTTAAAGAAAAATACGTTTTTATAGAAATGATTTTTTTTACAAATAAAGAATAGTAATTTTAAAGAATAAAGTTAAACATAACTTTATTCTCAACCAACTTAAACAAACTTAACAGTGAAATTTTACATTTATTATTTTTTTTAATTTTAAGGTATCAACTTATTTTTAAATTTTGAAGGATTGTAATCAGCTGTTGTGATGCTTGTAATCAGACAAAGACTGCTGAATGAAATTTTTGCTAAAGTCCGCATGAGATTAGATATTGCGACCAAATCTTGTCACTATCAAGACCTGTCTTATGCTGATTAGATCCATCATCTAACGTGGGAGCAAATGTTAATAATCTTAGATAGTTCCCTGATAAGATGAAAATCGTGAAGGATTTAAAGTAAAATTGAGCTGAAAACTGGTGTCAGAAAGCTTAATTTATTGTTACTTAAGTAGTTTTGACCCTTTATTAGAAACAGTTAATAAAGGTGCAAAAAAGATTTTTTCTTAATTTGAAAAAATTACTCAAATTAAATCACTTTTTTTAGTATCACAACCTCTCACGGGGCCATCTTAAGTATGAAAGGAAGCAATCTGTTGCTAAATTCCAGGTTATCCAGAGGTAACTTAAGATGGAGGCAATGGTCCTTTTTCCAAATGATGCTTGTAGCCCTGAACCTGTATAAAGCCGGCCGTGATTGATATCTTTTGCTGGAGGCAGAGAGTCCAATTTTGTGATCCGTGGCGGTCGGTCATTCAAATTTTTCTTCACGGTCTCTAACCGGCCCAGATTTTCCTTGTGTGGATATTTATTAATTCTCAAAACTAAAACATTTACAAAGGTTAATATTAAAAACGGAAGTTTGGTAAATGCCGCATACGCAATTATTTGATACTCACGTAGAAATCCTCTGAATTTTGACACACACGCAGGCACGCACGCACACACACACACACACACCTCTGCGATCATAACTTTTCACTATTAAGAACCGCTTCCATCATGATTTCGAAACATTTGGCATTCATTCTTCTAGCATTAGAATGCAAACTTTTGTGCAGTGTTCTGCGCTATCTGTCAATGTTGAATGCATGTTTGTTTCCTGGATGATAAAACGTTTCACATATTTTCTATCAGGGAGGATTTGTTTTTGCTCAGTATAGGTTGCAAAAAAAGGTCTCTTGATCTCATAGATGATCATAGTTCTTGTAATCAAGCGGTTTCTTTTCAAAGCCTCTTCTGTTAACCATTCATGATGTTTTCATTTGTTCATTATCTCTTTAAAATAAGAACATTTGCATTCTGTACGTCAAAACTATGGGCATGACAGAAAAACGTTGGGAAGTTGTTCGAATTTAATGGCACGAGAGACAAATTTGTCATGCTGCGTCAAACCAATCGATAATACCATAGAGTAAGTATTAAATTATACAGGGTAATTGTTGGACACATTTCAAAAATTAATGAAACAAAACTAATAATGTTTCAACTTGGATTTTTTAAAATGAGAGCGCTTAAATTTTTTTTTCAGATAAGTAACACTCCGTTTCGGTGATCCAGAGACTTGTAAATGACTGGAATAAAAATCTGTTTAGAGCGATTATCTGAAAAATATTAAAACTGGAAGAAAAAAATAAAAGCATGTATTTGTAGGGAATTTTACGCTCTTTAATTTGTTAACCGACTGAGTGTGAAAACTCAAGAGTTTTCGAGATATTCAAGAAAAACTGAAAAAAGAAACCAGAAAACGCGCATCGGCTTCTGCTGATCGGTAGCCATTCAGTGGAAATCTGTCACCGGTGACTGACACTGAATTATCTAATTAGATGACCCTTCTCTGCTAACTTTAACTATAGTAGTATATACAGTGTTTCCTCTAAAGGTCTGTCCACCCCAATAATTTATGAACGGCAAGGCTATGTCCTAAAGTGGTGTCTAAGTATAGTAAAGTTGCCATGCTAGCAAGGAAACCGCTTACAGCCCACTCGGAGAATTCGGAGAACTAACTCTGAATTTTTGCCAGCCAGGTGAGGCGTTTTCTTAAGTAAGCACATAGACTACTCCATTTACTATGATGACTAAGCTCTTATTCAGAAGATTGGAGTGACAGGACTTAGCACTACACTGTACATAGATAAATATGGACACTGAATATGAAAGTTTTTGGAAAATATTGCTTGTAAAGGACACGACACAACGTAAATCGAAGAGTTTGGAATAATTGAAAGATTGGAAAAAAAGACTAATAGAATCATCATTCGAATGACTTATCGAAGCGAAGTAACGTAAAATATCAATCCAGCTGTAACCTTGTGGAAAAAATACAAAAAAAAAAAAAGGACAGTTCTTCTCCTCTGCTTCCTCATATACTAACACAATATGCGGACTTCGTTTAAGTTTTATGATGCAATGAAGAAAATCGATTATACATTTTGAATCTCTTCCGTTTGCCGATTGCTCCAAAATTAAAACAAGAACACTACATTTTGATGTCAAGGCGGCATACCAAATTTCATTTACGTAGTTTGTTGCGTTTTGAAGTCATCACATTCATGTACAAACGAATACACAGACAACAAACCCTTCGGGTGGATTTCGTTGAAATTTTGACACAGATCTATAATTCCAATCTAACACTTTGATTCCTCTACGAGTTATCGTAGTTGGCAACCTGAATTTTACCCAGGACGCCGATTACGAGTATCTCGTAGAAATGTAACTGTGGAGAACGAAATTTGTCTATAGAACCAGAAATCTGTATTTTGCCTTTGCAGCGAACGGGTTAACAAGATGTGCCAAATTTCATCCATTTGCTCGTTGCGATTTGGGTTATCTGCGCGCATGCAGACAAGCAGACAGGCTTCCGTTAGACTGATTAGATCACTGTAGAAAACCAAACTGACTTTGAACCAGAAATCTGTGATTTTCTTCGCAGTAACGGGTTACAGCTGCGCCAAATTTCATCCATTTAGCTTGTTGCGTTTTTGGTTTATCGTGCTTACATGCAAACAAG
The DNA here is from genome assembly GCA_013235015.1 of Araneus ventricosus. Taxonomy (NCBI): domain Eukaryota; kingdom Metazoa; phylum Arthropoda; class Arachnida; order Araneae; family Araneidae; genus Araneus; species Araneus ventricosus. Next base: position 264,738 of record BGPR01000966.1, on the reverse strand, counting down.
CAGACAGGCTTCCGTCGACCGATTTCATCCAAACTTTTAATGGAAATTTACATTTTGTGTAAATCTACCATATTTCATCCACCTAACCTGAGGCGTTTTTTAAGTTATCGTGTTCATGGATAGACGTAATTCACGAAATGTCTCTCTCGGACTCATGGAGGTAAAAAACGTGGAGATTCATCAAATTCTCGAGATCGAATTTTTTAACGATTACAATACTTTTTTTACATATAATTCGTATGAGAAAACAGAAGCATCTTTAATTTTACAGGCTGATGAGTATGAGCCTAAATTGATACACGCATTGTTACTCAATGCACACAATTTCCAACTGACAATTTAAATTGAGAATGTTCTGAAGCAGTTTGTACAATAATTGGTGTGAATTAAATGGCGCAACTCTACTTAAAAAAGTAATTTTTTAGCAAAATTCAAAGGCATGGGACTGTACGAAACTCTCATTTAAAACAATCAGACATCAGATATCGAAAAAAGATCAAATTATCAATCAGTAACCACGTGGAAGAAGTCAATTCTAAATTTAGTGATCGTGAAACTTTAGGTTGGATCTGATAACGTAGATGCATGCAATGAGTTTACGTACAAATTCCTGAATTGGAAAAAGTTTGCTGCTGAGGCCTGCAGAGGAAAGTGGCGTTAATACATAAATACATGCATGGGGTAAGCACAGATTTCAGCTGACAACCCGCTGGTTTGGTCCAGTTTGGAGGGGTGCCAGCTCAGTGTCGTCCTCTTCATCTGACCGCGTTCAAATTAGGAGGTCCGTCCCAAATAGCCCTCGTGTTGCTTCAAACGGACGCTAATATAACTAAACTAACAAATGCAATTTTAAATTACAACTTTCGGAAAACTTTGTTTGTGCAGATTGGAAATTAAACGGCGCAACAGCACTGAAAACAGACAAATTTTGAGCATAATTAAAAAGCTTGGGACGGTGCAGAATCTTTATTTAAAACAATCAAATTTATCGGATCGCGAAATGATATAAATGAAATTATCATAAGCCCATTGAACCTTAGAATTTTTTTAACGTAATTGAAGGTGCGGGACTGTACAAAGCCGTTATTTATAACAAACAATCCAACTTATCGGAACTCGAAGCGACATATGTATATATAATCATTTGGAATATAGAAATTCTAAATTAGCTATTTCGAATCCTTTAGGTTAAATCTGCTAACGTAGATGCATGCAATGAGTACGTACGTTATTCCATGAAAATTTCAAAATTTTTTGGAAAAGGCTTGCGGGCTAGATTGTCAATAAAAGTCGAAAAACTGTACAAAACCTTTAGTTAAAACAATCAGACGTAGGAGATCGCAGAATAAAAATAAATAAATAAAATCAATCAATAACTACGTGGAATATAGCCAATTCTAAATTTAGCCATCGCGCATCTCTTAGTCTGAATCGATAACGTAGATGCATGCATTGAGTATGTACGCAATTCCCAAATTGGAAATTTCAAAATTTTTGGAAAAAGTTTGCGGTGAGGGACTGCAAGGAAAAGTCGTCTTCGCGCATGGGCGGGCGTGTGATTCACTTCCGTCTAGGTCAGGGCTGAAGTAGTAAACAGAGCGCGTGGAGCGAACGGTGGAAGCGGACGCGGGCAGTTATGGGTCCGTTGGAAACAGCACGCCTCAGGTGAACTCGTACACTGCGGCCATTCTGACAATAAGGGCCAGCATTTGTTTGTACAAATACTAGAACCTCCGCACCGCCCCAGGTCTCCTGTCATGTGCACGCCCTGGCGCCTGTTTTTTCTTTTGATAAATTCTCTGCATTATCCGATCAGTATGAAACAAGGTGGCAAAAGTTTCGTTATGGATATTTTCTCCTTCGTTTGAATTGGTCGTGAGTGAAAATTGTTTTGCAAGTCGAGGAAACTCGGTCAGAATGCACTTTTTATGAATGCTTTTTTTTTGAGAAAGTTTGGGGATGATGATTTCTGCAACTTTAAATTTGATGAGAAGAGATTTTTTTTTGTGGATGGTTTTTTTGATTGAAGTTCAAAACTTTCTTTCATTTCATGCATGATCTTATGCTATTTGTTATGTATAAATGTCGATTTTCAAGCCTTTCGCATAGAAACAGGTGTCAACTTTAGGCATTGATAATTTCTATTCTATTTGAATTTGTACAAATTGTAGCTCTTTTCAAATAAAGTGAAATTTGTCCGAATGGTTTAATAAATGTTTTTTTTTTCATATCTTCTTGAAAATAATTTTGAGCAATTTTAAATTTGACTGACGCTCGGAATTTTTATGGTTGCAATTCAAAAGATTTTATTTTCTGAATTTACTGCTTATTCCTATTTTCTGTTAGAAGTTTATGGTTGCGCATTTTTATAAAATTATCATTTATTTTATGGGTATCATTTTATCGTGCTTATTCGATTATAGCAAAAAAATTATGATACAAGTTCCGTGCTTCATAATTTTCTCGTTGCCTTAAATTAGACAGAGAGTGAACGTTTGTGAAAGTAAAGGAAACTCTTGTTTGAATCGTACTTGAATATGTATTTTGTCAAACTTCCTGAAAATTTTGTGGAACTTAAATTTGTTAATGTCAGAAACATTTTATGGTTGCAAGATAAAGATTTTATTTTCTGATTAATGAATTTTTTTATTTGCGTGAGATCAAATTTATGCTTGATAATTTTATAAAATTATCCATCTTATCATCAAAAGATTATTTTAGCGTGCTTCTTCTTCGTAAAGAAAAAAAAGTGAAAGTTACTTTTTATACTTCTCCTGCCTTTGAATTTAAAAATTATTTACTTTTTTCTCAAAGAAACACTTTTGTCCGAATCACTTTTATACATATTTTTTTTGAAACTTTAGAGCAAATAATTTGGACGTTGACAGGATGTTAAATTTTTTATGGAATGACAGTTGAAGGTTTGAGAAACGTTTTAAAATTTCATCTATGAGCTTATATCTGTGTTTTTATAAAACAAGTCTTTTATTATTTATGACATTCGTTCTCTCAGGTCACTTTTACTATAGGTTTAACGTCAACTTTTGAGAATCCATAATTTATATGGCTTATTTCATCTAGAAGAAGAAGGAAAGTATATTGCAAACATGAAAAGTCGAAGAAACTTTGATTAGATCTTTATTCTGAAAAATTAAATATATACGGAACTTGTATATTCATTGAAATATAAATTTATTGCCTTGTCATAGAAACTAAAATACTAGAGTTAAATATCAAATGTTGCAAATAGAGTATTTCGATTTGTATTATTAAATGTATTAAATATAAACAAAGCACTTTATTTAGTATCGAACTGTTTGAATTATTTTTTCTATGACCTTACTGTTATTCCAAAGAAAGATGTCTTCATTTTTCATACAAACAATAAAATTTGAAAATAAATTGCAAAATAAACCATTTATTTTGAAAGTGGGCAAGTCGGATCGTCATATTTCCATACAATAGCAGTTTTTTCTACCAAAGAATCTATATGAGCAATTACTGGAGATATTTTTCCAAATATGAATTTCAATCATTTGAACAAGATATACAGCAAAATATGGTAGCTTTCTGTTTTTTTCGACCCTAAATTGATCTTATCCCACTTTCAAGTTAAATGGTTCCGTTTAATTCTACGCTAAAGAAAGGAATCGTGATTTGGCTCCGGATAGAGAATATGTTGGCAAGTGACTGAAATCTTTTTATGCAAATTCATGGATATCTCCTTCTACAGTCGAAAACATACTTTAGTAAATGAAAATGCAAGGAAACTTTAAATAGGTATATAAATGAAGTGCCACATTTCAAAATTAATAATACACAATAAAAAACTAAAATATGTTGAACTACGTTTTTTAAAAAAATAAGACGTATCTCAAAGTTTTTTCAGATGGGTAACGCGGCGTTACGCGTTCTAAATTTGTTAGCGAGAAAATTCGTACGCAATGGCTACCGATCAGCATAAGCCGATGCCTGTTTTTCTGGTTTCTTTTTTCAGTTTTCATGAATATCACGAACTCTTCAGTTTTCCGCTACTATGAATTTACAAATTAAAAAGCGTAAAATTCCCTACAAGTACATGCTTTATTTTTTCCATTTTTAATATTTTCTCAATAATGCTAAACCAATTTTGATTTTCAGTAATTTACTACCTACTAGACCATCGAAATGGCATGCTACCTATCTGAAAACTTTTGAGATGCGCTCTCATTTTAAAAAAAATCGAAGTTCCAACATTTTAGTTTTTAAATTAATTTTTGAAGTGTTCACTTCATTTATGTACACCCTGTATATTTAATTCAAATAAAATAATTCGTGTGTAATTTGAATTTTTTCTGTGGTCCCTTAATTTCTTATTAACATAATATTAAAATATCGTCTATAATCCTAATTTATTTTATTTAAATAGAGCAAAACTAAAAGTAAATAAAATTCTTTATTTCTGAATTGTTCACGTGAGCAAAATACGTCCGTTCTTTGCACCCTCAGTGATTGTAAATGAACAATTCTTAAGACCCTTAATTCATATGAGGACCTACTCTTATACAGTAAATTAAATCAAAAAAGCAATAAAAGATTTCTCACGTTTTCAAAAGACTTTGATTACGTAAGAAGTGAATTGTACTGTTTATTTTGAAATTTTATCGTAATAGTTTTGTAATCAAATTGCTGTGTACTATTTTTTTCTTAAATTTATTTTCTATAGGAATAACTTTTTTCAATTATTAAAAAAAATATTATCACTTTATTTTTTAGAATTGCTCAAGATTGATTTATTAATTATGAATTTTTATTAAAGCTGGAGTTAAAAATAAATCTTTACTGCCATTTTTATTTTAAAAATTGTCGTTTTATCTTGCTGTAATCTGTATTTTAAAGCCAGTTTCTTTAAATTGGAATTCTTATGGGGGTCCCGTAAGTTCCGAATTAACCAAGTTCCAATGTAAAAAAATAATGAAAAAAATAAAATCACGAAATAAAAAGGTTCAACCACCAGAGACGTTAATGCACGAGAGAACATGGTGTTATATATTTGAGGGCATGATTAATAAAATACAAGATTAATTTAAGAGGCCACATTTGGGAAAAAAAGGCCTAAATAATCGCATTTAAAATCTTTTTGAGGATCACAGAATCTTCAACTTACGAACATGAGCAAAGTTTATATTCGTATTTTGAATATTTTACGAATTTTGTGATTATTTACTTGATAGTATACATAGTTCAGACACATAATTAGATAAGGGTAATAGGCATCGCAATTAGTGACGCCACACATGCAAATTTCTGGAGGAAGCCAAAAAACCGCAACAAAAAGATACTTGCGAAATAAGGAACTCTTTCCAAATAACATTGTCGCACCCGGTTTTCTTTTGACATTTTCGCATTCGCAAAAAGATTTCTTTCCTGAAAATACTAAACTGCGTTTGATTCATGACGATAAATTCAACTATCTATATTTACGTCAAACGCCTGAAATAGCTTTCATTCAGAAGCATCACGTGTTTGTTTTGAAAACAAATATCTCTGGAGCTTGTCAAAGAAATTTATTTGCGACATTTGATGTTAATATGTTTGAGCACAGAGATGTTTTCTTTTAATTCAGTATAAATCTGTTTTCTGGTCTGTTAGTTTGATCATAAATTTTCATGGTTATGTAAATTTCGTGCTCTCGTAATGAACATCTTCCATACAAGTCAATAATTAAACAAACTAAATAAAAGCAATAGTATTCATATTCGACTCCTTTAACTCTTTTTAATTTGAATTCGTCGGTAATTCTAATTTTTCTCTGATACTTTGAATTTCTTATTAACACAATGTTGGAATATCGTCTATAATTAGAAATTATTCTGATTAATTCGAAATCAAACTTAAATTTTTTTTAAATTTCTTATTCATTTATAACATTTTCTTACTTTCTTTAAAAAAATTTGAACAGGTTAGTTTTATTATTGAATCGTTGATTGCAGAAACCACACGAGTCCATTTTTTTAAAAAAATTGTGTTTATGCTGTTTCTATGTCTGCATTCTAAAGGGGTTTGTATGTCTGCATTCTAAAGGGGT